>PVIJ01007136.1:0-85247 GCA_004024925.1 Scalopus aquaticus | reverse complement strand
TAAAAAAAAAAAAAAAAAAAAAAAAGATGTTTTAAAAAACAAAGCCTTTTTTTTTGAGGTAACATTGTTCTATAACTTTGCATATAGTAAAAACCCCTTCAGGTGTTGTTACCACATCACACCCGACACCAAGATCCCCAAAATCCTCCATAGTTCTATGTGCTATTTCCCCACTTTGTTCTTCCACTTTTCCATTGGCTGTGTGAAATCAATAGTCAGATTTCAAGGCATATATTCCTTAAATTAGCGTTTCGCATCCTTCATGTAGATACCTAGGAATGGTATTGCTGGATCATATGGCAGATACAATTTTAATATTTGGAGAAATTTCCCTACCTCTATATTGATTAATAACTATGAAAATAGTGATGGAAACTGACTCTGTAGATACAAGGGGAATGACTTATTGCTGAACTAATGCATAGCCTTTGCTAAAGACAAAGGGAAATATGTTAGTTTAATAGCACTTACATAACAAGGGATGAATACAGAATACTGGCAATTTCTTAAAGAAAAGGCATTATGCAAATATAAAGTTCAACACAATGATTAGCGACCCTGCTAAGTCTTTTAATCTATCCATTTATATAAACTTCCTCTTTGCTATTTTGTTAAACACTTAAAGATAAACTTTTCCTAAATCTTAATAGATCAAATAATCCCTGCATTATACAAGCTGAGATACAGAATGGGAAAAAGTATATAATGAAAGGAATCAGATTAGGCCTCTCCAATATGTGCAACTATGGTATATGGATTATTCTAAAGTGAAATCAATTGAGATTGTGCAGAATTGAGATGCACTGTAATTTTTTTTTAAAGATTTATTTTTTATTTATACATACAAGTTGGGGTACAGGCCAGAGGCGTGGGGCGGTGAGAGGGTTCACCAGAGACAGAGCGGGGAGCAGAACAGGCAGATCAGAAATACACTGCTGAGGGGAGCAGCGGGCGAGGCAGGAGAGGTCTGCCGCACCATGTGGGATTCTCCCCGGCCGGGGCGTCGAACTCGCGTCGCCGCTGCCAACAGCTCCACAGTGCAGCGCTTAACCGCTGCGCCACCGGGGAGGCCCAGCACTATAAAAATTAATATATATGTATATGTTAGCTTTTCCCTTGACTAATTAGAATAATGGAAGTTGAGAGTTTATACCGAATTAGGGTGTCTATCTGAAAACAAATCTATTTGGCAGAGGAAGCATCTAATTACTGAGCATCCTCTCTTTTCATACTGTGAATTATACTTCTCTATCTTGAATCCAGATCCCGCTCCCATTCCTAGTTCAGGATTTCACATATCCCTCACTTAACCTTTCTGTCCTCTGAATCGTCATATAGCTATGGGCCCCACAAATGTATGAAATTAAATTGCTTTTTTCTCCTCTGAATCTAAAATTAATTTGATTATTCTGTCAGCCCAAGGAGAACCTAGAGAAGTGGGGAACTGCAAAAGACTTTGAAAGTGACAAGTATAAAAATATAATATTAGGGGTGGGTGGAACGTGGTGATGCACATCTGAGGTGGTGTGAACCTAGTCCTGTGAATCACAGACAGTGCTGTCAACCAATATTACTTCAAATAAATTAATTAAAATTATGCATATACTATATATATATATATATATATATAGTGTGTGTGTGTGTATGTATATATATATATATAATTATATAATATAGATGCCAAACCTTGACAATGTTTTGCAAACAGTAGAGATTGTCTCTTCAGCTACAACCTTGCATTTCATGTGAAATGTTCACTTCATCTTTTGGAAGAATGAATATCCTTCAAAATAATGTGGAGGGAGAGGGATTTCCTAAATAAAACATTTAAAACCTAAGTAAAGAAGAGTTAAATTTCCATAGCTAGTAAACTCTCAGATTTGGATAAATTATTTGTATCTTGCTAGATACTAAGATACTTTCCTTCATTTAGAAAACATCTAGAGACCAGGTACTTATTTCACTATAGTTAATGACAACCTGAATTAAACTTAAAATTTCATAGTCCATTGGAATATGGTGGAGGATGGTGGGTGCCTAGGGGTGGGTGTGGTGTAGTAACATTCCCCTGGAGAGGCACGAACCTATACCTCAGAATCATAGAATTGTAAACCAATGTTACTTCAGTGTAAAAAAAAAAAAAATCATGGAAATTAAACAAATTAACTTTTTGGAATTGATGTTTTTTTTCTTAGAGACAATTGCAAAATAAACACTCATTATCAGAAATGGTCAATTATTTTAAGTGTACTGTATCAATCTCTCACTTAGTTCATGGTCAATACGATCAATTTGTATTGTACGCATTTATGTGTACGTGTGAATGACAGTAATGGGTTATATATCATAGGTACTCCATTATTTTTTTTTCTTTTAAGGACTTGTTTTATCTTATAAATGTCCTTGAGAACTAGGGTTTTGGAAAAGATAAGAAGCATTGCAAGTACTCTGTGTGATGAGCACAAGGCACTACCTGGGCCATAAACTTTCTTGTTGAGGGTATCGAAGCAGACGCACTAACAACTAGATTTAATAGTAGTCATGTGACAACCGGCGATTATTATTCTCTTGTTTTGTTTATAGTTAAGACTTTCTTTTCAATTCCTCTCATGAAATCACATTACTTTTTTGAAGCTGAGAAGAATTAATGTTTATTATATTAATATGTTGTCCTGTTCATTCTAATCATCACCTAATAACTTTTTATTTTTTTTTAAAGATTTATTTATTTATGCATACAAGCTGGGGCACAGACCAGAGGCGTGGGGTGGCGAGAGGGTTCACCAGAGACAGAGTGGGGAGCAGAACAGGCAGATCAGAAATACACTGCTGAGGGGAGCAGCAGGCGAGGCAGGAGAGGTCTGCCACACCATGTGGGACTCTCCCTGGCTGGGCGTCGAACTCGCATCGCGTGCGCTGCTGACAGCTCCACAGCGCAGCGCTCAACCGCTGCGCCACCAGGGAGGCCCGCATCACCTAATAACTTTTTAAAGACTGAATCTATTATAAAGAACTTTTTGCACTAAAAAAAAATATATATTCACAATAATAACTATCATGCAGGCTATTCTATTACCAAAATACTATGAATTTTAGTTCTAAAAAATAAAATGATGTCCCTTTTTACTAAAACATTTGCTTTTATTAATTAAAGACAACTAACATATTTATATTTTTGGAAACTAAACTTGACCAATTAATAAGAGATTCTTATCAGAAGCCAAAGTCATGATCAAAATCTTAGTTACCTTTTAACAATCTCAACATCCCAAGGATCCTTTATTCAAGTATCTAGTGGAAAATACTATATCTGAGAGCATCATTCAAAGATAAACACAGAGATAGCTCCATGTGACCTAAATATTTTCCTTATTAAGAGATGGGACCCATGCTTCACCCTCAGAATCTCTAGTCTTGCTTGCAAGCAACAGACTACCTTACACATGTTCCTATATAAGTACAAGGTTAGCTAGGCAAGGATGATACTACATCTGCCCTGTTCCCTGAGAACACATCTTTGGAGACCTGATCCTTTATAAGATGACTAACAATGGTGCTGAAGACTCAAAACAAGACCAGGAGGAGGTGTTCTGGACAGCAGATTGGTCTCAACTAAGACCCTAGCTATCAGTCAGCATCAATTGTTGGAAATATAAAATCAAGAAATCTCCAGATGATTCCATTTCTCAGCTCTCAATTCATGTTCAGGAACCAAGTCTTCTCAGCTTATCCACTTATTATCAGCCAGCAAATACAGTTCATTTCAGTTTTGCCTGGACTGCATTGCTAGCCCAGATAAATGGAATATTTTTTTATAAAGTCTTTATTTAAGTGACTAAGTAACTTGTTATGCAATGACTTTTTCAAGAAAAATAAATGAAAGCATCCAAATTGTAAAAGCAGATAAAAGATTTGGAATAGGGGCAAAAATTATTGAATTCTCAAAATACTAAATCCTAGGGCAAAATAAAAATGACCCTTAGGGAAAGTACATGTTTATTTCATGATGCCTTGGCTTAAACAAATGCCACTAAAATTCAAAAGAGAAAATGGAATAGAAAAGAACACAAGGGACCATGGAGATGGATCACGGGTGAATTGGTGGTGGGCTACCCAAGGGGAATACAAAATGTAAAAGACATAAATAACAATAAAAATATATATCTATTAAAAAAAATTCAAAAGAGAGTCTTCTATAGCACATACATATAGATTATATGATTTTCACAGTGAATGCTCATATAGTCACTCCAGGTATACTTAGTTCATTATAATATCATGTTGATTTAAATTCTCTAGAAATTTCATTCTCTAGAAAATTATGCCTCTAACTAAGCAAACATTACTATCATTAAGTTATTTTAACACCCAATCTCTAAATCTGCTTTCAAAAAGCTTTTGTTATCACTCCACAGGTAGACCCCTTGTGAAATATATTTTGATCCTTAATGTAGTTAGTTACAAGAATCTAAGATAACAGTGAAGGAACATTATGTTGTGCACAGTTTGTTTATTTGTGTTTATGCAGTATTCCAGAAGGTCTTCAATTCGCACTGGGTAACATTGTTGAGAATATGTCACTGAAAATTAAAATAAACACACTTCCAAAATGTATGTTTCAGATTTAGCATCTGTTCATATAAATTTATGATGACATATCTTCTTTTTCCCTAATTGTAAATTTTATGAAAATTTTATAGATTACATAAAATAAAAATATCAAATTATTTTCCTACATTAGAATTTTCAGAACCTGCCCTAGCCAAAAACTTTTCTGTATGCAAGAAATACTCATATTACATATTATAGGATTCCAAAATATGTATTTAGTACACACACTATTCTGCATTTCAGATTTATGGAGTTCTCCAAAAACTTGACCCTTCTAATCTGTCTCTATTCTCCTTGTTCAATCTTTCTTTACTATTAGTCATGGAGTTATTTTAACCTTTCTATTTTTTTTTAAGATTTTATTTTATTTATACATACAAGCTGGGGCTGGGGTACAGGCCAGAGGCGTGGGGTGGCGAGAGGGTTCACCAGAGACAGAGTGGGGAGCAGAACAGGCAGATCAGAAGTACACTGCTGAGGGGAGCAGCGGGCGAGGCAGGAGAGGTCTGCCGCACCATGTGAGATTCTCCCTGGCTGGGCGTCGAACTCGCGTTGCCACTGCTGACAGCTCCACAGCACAGCACTCAACCTCTGCGCCACCGGGGAGGCCCATTTCAACCTTTCTTATATCCCTGTTCTCTAATCCTGTCATTTTTCTTTCAAAGCACATTTCTGTTTGTAAATAAAGATACTTTAGGAAATGTTCATTCTCTTTTGACCCAATGGAATAATAACTTGATATGGTTTTATAAAAGTCTAGCCAGTACCACACACACTGTCAGTGTTGAAGAACCTAAATTATTCACAATATTCCTAATTTATGTGTATATGTATTTGCGTGTGTGCTTTGGGGCAAGGTTTACAATGCAAATCAAACCAATTCATGGTCAAAATTTTAAGCATCACATTACAATGGTTAGTATTGGTCATTTATATTTTTAAAATATATCTTGTGATGTATTATTCACTTACAAACACTTTTGCAAAATTTAGAAAGCAAACACAGTATGTCCCATATTGATGACAATTAGTGGGAGGACGAAAGGTGTGTAAGTGGACATGAAAAGGATTTTTCACATTTTCAATTTATAGATTTTCTAGTATTTCACATTTAATGTTTTATTATCTTTTCTGTGTGAGTAAAAATGAATGATTTAATTTGAGAAAAATTGTGGTAGCTGTTATGACCAATACCAGAGAGACACTGTCACCTTTAAAATTAGGAAAGGTATATTTCATAATTAGGAATTGTTATGACTTACATAATACTTTACCAAAAAATCATTAAATGACTAATTAGTAATAGTAATACACTAATAGAATTTCAAAGAAAAAAAAATAAGTTTCATATAAAATTTGTGTGAAGGGGATGCTGAGTTTCATAATAAATGATAAAGACCTATATCAACTCATCTGTGTAGAAGTGTATTTCCTATAAATGAAATAAATAAGAAACGCTTTCACAGGCTACACTTCAAACTCCATGCACAGTAAGAATGAGGGTTTTGAGATGCCCGCCATTCCTGCTCCAGCTTTTAATACTACTTCCAAACTATTCCTGCTCCAGCTTTTAATACTAACTTCAAACATCAAACAAACAAAATTATCAGGGGATTAAAGATTGTTTTCAAAATGCCAAGAGAAAATTCCCTCTGAAACTGGAGTACAATAATCCAGCAAGTTCAAGAAATAGTGCACTGATTCATGTTTAACAAAGACATGCCCAGAAATGTGCCACTTCTGTATGTTCTGGTGTCTCCTACACTAAAAATAGAAAAGTTCAATTGTTAGTTCTAATTTCATAACTCAGCAGTCATGAAGCAATATACTTCAATTCAGAATAAAGGTTTTATGTAGACTTCTGTAACAATATTTAAGCTCAACAGTCATTTTAATTTCATTGGCATTTGATGTTAACTTTTCATTGGCATTCATTGGTATATGACCGGGCCATCGTGAAGTTGCGCATGTTTAAGGTATTTTAACTGTTCTATGAAATGCAGATTCTCTAAAGGATAGTTCCACTCTTTTGGAAGTATTCTTCAGTTAATTTAATTCTTCCCTTTTTAAAATGAAATTAACTAACTTTGCTTTCACAAATAATACATATATTTCATTAGTTACTTGTGAAATATTTCCATTACAGAATTGTAATCTAAAAAAGTGATACAGAGAAGCTGAATAATAATTTGAGAATAGCAAAAAAGATAATTAATAAACTTGAATAATGGATACATTCATGTACTATTTTGCCATGTGTCTTTACTGAGCACATACAAAATTTACTTTAGTTTGACCCTTAATGCACATGTAATTTTTCTTACCATAAGCTGCTGATAATAAAGCCCACATTACTTTTCCCACTGATGAACTTGCCTCTGCTTCTCTTTTAATAATTAAACCAGTGAGAGCTAATTAACCTAAAGAAAGTCACAGCAAAATATAATCAACATCTGCGATCAAAAAATCATGTAATATTAGGATTTAAAATAAAAACATACAGACATCACTTAGGACATATTCATGCTTTTTCCTTTAACAGTGAAATATAATTGAACTGACTATTCATGTAGGTGGATAAATGGAAAATTTTTCATACAGTTAAAATCACTATAATTTATGACTAATGACAGCTTTGGTTTGTAGTCACTTTATCCTTCTTTTATAAATGCTAAGAATGCTAATTAATAATTTTTAATGGCTATATCTACAATAAAAATCTATTAATCAATTATATTGTAATACTTTCTATACTTTACAATATGATATATTTATAAAAATAATCAGGTAAAAATATAGTCACAGAAATTTTTGCTGTCATTTCTTATTAAATTGACCTGGAATTTGGAACTCTTCAGTGAGGCACCAAATAAACAAAATACTATCCAAAAAAGAAAAAAATTAAAATTTACTCTCAGTTATATATTTAGGTGTCTTTTCAGTTTCGATGTAAAGATACTCAGGAACTTTTTCAAAGAAACTACATCATAAAAAGAAGTTATTTAGAAAATTTAAGTGAAAATGAACTAGAATGAAGAATATATAATGAATCACAAACTACATTTTTCCTCTCTATACTGAGGTTATTTTTATTAACTTTATATGTCATTTTGATTAGATGGGACATAGCAGACATTCAGTTAATTCCATGGAATAAAATGAGTAAATAGTTATATACATACACAGGTTATTTCTTATCTTAGACCTGAGTAAAATATTTGAGAATGATTTGCAAATACATATGCTGTTATTTTTAACAAAAAGGTCAAAACTGTGATGAAAAACTGTTGTTATTTGATGGTAGAAAAAATATAAAAAATATTATGTTATGGTTGTCAATGAAGAGTGAGCTGATTAGCTAAGTATTTATAAAACTATACAAAGACATGTTTAAAATTATATAAAAATGTGCTTTATTAGGAAAGAATCTAAGATTAATCAACTATGCATGATATTGAAAAGATGGCCAACGAATTTAGAGAAGAAAAAACATGTGAAATTGCTATTCGTTTAGATATTGCAATAATCACCTCACTTTAATTCCACTTCCCGAATGACTCATTTTCAACAATTATAAAGATTATGATAGGAGAGAGATCAGTTTAGCAACAATCTGTCTTCAATAACACAGGACTTTTTTACAATGAGAAAAAGATCATCCAGGGAGATGATAACTAAGCTTGGGGCAGTTTGGGCAATACAAATGAGAGGTTAGTAATTGTCAGAAAGTAAAAAAGTTCCCCTAAAACAAATTGTCCCCCAGTGAAAAATTGAGTTACTTGTTACATTTGTTTTTAACTAGGAGAAGCAGGCCTTGACATCTGCTATCTTACTGAGCTTATTATTACTCCAGATGGCAAATTCAAACTGTTCTCCAGTGTTTGACTGCTGAAGAATAACAGTTTTGTGCTTTCAGAACACAAGACCCTATCTCGTCTCCATTTTACTCTATTTCTTAAAATATTTTGTCAATAAGAATTAAAGATTCAAGTGCAATAAAGGTTGATAATACTTTTGTTAAATTGTATGCATCATCTCAGAAAAAGGTTGTTTTACCACAAATGGAACAAATCAACTTTGACCTCTTCGAATTAATCCACCATCTCCAGACAAATGAAAGAAACTGAAACAAAATCTGGAGGCATTTAAAGCACCATAAACCGTAGATATTAATAGTAGCCCATACATTTAGAAAGATACACAGATAGGGTATCAGGAAGAAGATGCCCTCTCCATGATAAAAATGGGTTCATACCTAATATCTCATATTTAACACATTCCCAATTAATTTCATTAACTAAAAACGATGTCTTCCAACAAAATGATGGGATGCAACTACTGCATAGTGGCTTCTGTTTGAGAAAGAGGTGACTCATGGAATGGGGATTAAATGATAGAACATTAAGACACATATGCATGAAGCAGCCTTTTGTGGAGTCACAGTAAAGAAGAGTGCCTCCCTGATGGCACAATGGGTTAAGTTGCAACCTATGAAGCTATCCACAGCCACTGCAGCACAAGTTCGATGCCCAGCCAGGGAGCTTCCCACATGGTGCAGTAGATCTCTCCTGCCTCACCTGCTGCTCCCCTCAGCAGTGTATTTCAGTCAATCTGCCTGTTCTGCTCCCCACTCTGTCTCCGGTGAATCCTCACCCCCACACCTCTGGCCTGCACCCCAGCTCTTGTATGCATAAATAAATAAATATTTTATAAAAATTTAAAAAAAGAAGAAGGACTCTGCACTGACAGTTGACTACATAAAATCTTTAGGTAGAATACTTTTGTTTTCAAATTCCTCACATGCGACTAATTAGCAATACTATGAGAATAATGGTTGCTAAGTTTGATTATGGGCTAAATGTTCTTCCTCATGTAACCTTTAGGAGTTACATTTAAGAACGTGCTTGTTCTGATTGAACTACTTTTATTCATAGATGACTAATAACAACAAAACAAAAAAGGAGCAAAAGAAAAACAAGCAGCAAAGAAAGGGAAGTGAATGAAATTGTCGGAGGCCAGCTCCAACAGATGTCTCCGGTTGGGTCCCGGGGAGGATGGAGAAGGCGTCGGCGCAATGGCAAGAGGAGAAGAGAGAGTGAGAGACAGCACACACCAGAGAGTGTGATCAGGCTGTTCCACTTTATTTCCCCAATAGCGGGGTTTTTATTTCATCAAAAGTAGGCTAGTAAGCATAACTTTAAAGAAAAATTAATTACAGACAATGGTAGGGTGGTTACAGATATTCAGATACATAATCAGTTGCATACTTTAAGGAGAATCAAGGAACTTCTAGAAAAATGTCTATTGTTTGATGTAAATTCCAGTAAGGTACAGGACATAATCTTCAAACTTTGCCCTAGGCCTAGGGTCAAGGCTGCTATCTAAATACCTATTGTCTGAAACTAAGACCTTAATAAAAGAAACCATCTTATGCTAATCTCTGAAGCAAATAATCTAAGGAACTATATGCTGATTTTTCGAGGAAAGGAAGGAAAATAGGGGAAGGGAGTAAATGTTCTTTGTTTTAAACATTAACCCTTGACCGGGCAAGGACACTTCACTATCAGAAGGACATCTTGGTGCCTGGACCTAATCATATGGTCTTAGGCAATGAGAAAGGCTAGTGCATGCAGGCACAGTGGAGAAACTTAATTATTGTTCTCACCTGAAATTACAGGAATATTATACTTAAATTGTTTGTGAGCAAAAATATGCATTCTGACTTTTATAGGAATATTTCCTTGAAGGCTCTTAACCCATAAGGTGACCTTGTCAAACCAATATGGGTTAGTCTAGGCTGTGACATGAAATATACCTGGTATTTGAAGAATTCGCAATTTTATTTTATATTTTTTTAAAGATTTATTTATTTATAAATATAAGCGAGGGTACAGGCCAGAGGTGTGGGGCAGCGAGAGGTTTCACCAGAGACAGAGTGGGAAGCAGAACAGGAAGATCAGAAATACACTGCTGAGGGGAGCAGCATGCGAGGCAGGAGATGTCTGCCGCACCATGTGGGATTCTCCCCAGCTGGGCGTCGAACTCGCATCGCGTGCTGCCGACAGCTCCACAGCACAGCGCTCAACCACTGCGCCACCAGGGAGGCCCAGAATTTGCAATTTTAGAGGCAGAAGACCAGAACTAGGGAGTAAGGAGAAGAACAAAGATAAAAAATGCTTCAAATAGTTGCATAAAATTTCCTTGAGTTCATTACTGAATTCAAATATGTCCATTTACAAGGGGAAAATCCATAAGGGTAAGAAAAATACCATTAAGAAAATGTAAACAAAACATTCCCAGATATAATAGAGGGACTTTAGTTATTGAAGTTACAATTGGTCAAAGTAGATATCTCATTGAGTTTCTGTGACATTCAGTAAAGATTTTAAAAAGGTCACTTTAATAGCAAATCTAACCTATGCCTAGGATTAAAGCAACTCTATAAACAACAGGGGAGAAAAAATAATTTTCACTTTATCCTTCTGTGTTCTTGACTGATCCATTCTAATAAAAGACATATTAACAGGATAAAAATAAACAGAGGTTTAGTAATGTACCTCTCTTGTATACATTGGAGATACCCAGAAGAATGGAATAACTTCCTGAAATAGCTTCTGCTACCATGTTAAACACTATCTCCAACTAAAGACTGTCATCCCAGAATGAAGGAGACCTGGTTGGAACAAAACATTAATATTTATTTGTGGGGTGGTTATTAATACCACCATCCAAGGAACACAAAACCTAGAAGCAATGGAACAAGGACAGTTTGTTCAATAAATGGTACTGGGAAAACTGGACTGCTACTTGCAAAAGAACGAAGATAGACTACTATCTCACACCATGCACAAAAAACAATTCAAAATAGATAAATGACCTGAATGTAAGACCTGAAATCATACATATATAGAAGAAAATATAGACAAAACACTACACAACACACATCTCAGTAACATCTTTAAAAACACATTCCTCAAAGCACAGAAACAGAAGTAAAAGATAAACAACTGGGATTAAATCAAACTCAAAAGCTTCTATACAGCAAAAAGACACTAACCAAAACAAAGAGATACTCTACTGATTGGGAAAAAAATTTTGCACACAATGCAACTGATAAGGGACTGATTGCAAAAATCTACAAAGAGCTCACATGACTCAGCGAAAATAAACAATCCAGTCAAAAAATGGGCAGAAGAGCTAAAAAGACACTTCTCTAAAGAGGAAATGCAAAAGGAAATGGCCAATAGATATCCAAAAAAATATTCAATATCACTTATAATCAGGGAAATGCAAATCAAAACCACAATAGATGCTACCTTATACCAGTGAGAATGGCACACATCAATAAAACAGGCAACAAAAAATGTTGGCAAGGATGTGGAGAAAGAGGAACTCTTCTATACTGCTGGTGGGAATGAAAACTGGTCCAACCACTATGGAAAGCTGTATGGAGGTTCCTCAAAGTTCTAAAAATGGAGCTACCATATTACCCAGCAATTTCACTCCTAGGAATCTACCCAAAGGACACAAAAACATTAATTCAAAAGATACCTGCACCCTTATGTTTACTGCAGCACAATTTACAACAGATAAGATATGGAAACAACCCAAATGACCAAAATTAGATGACTGGATCAAGAAGATGTGCTACATATGCAAAAGGAATACTATTCATCAATCAAAATAAACTCATGCCATTTGCAGCAACATGGATGGAGCTAGAAAGGATCATGTTCAGTGAAATAAGAAGGAAAAAAAAAAAAGGGCCTCCCCGGTGGCGCAGCGGTTAAGCGCTGCGCTATGGAGCTGTCGGCAGCGGCAACGCGAGTTCGACGCCCGGCCGGGGAGAATCCCACATGGTGTGGCAGACCTCTCCTGCCTCGCCCGCTGCTCCCCTCAGCAGTGTATTTCTGATCTGCCTGGTCTGCTCCCCACTCTGTCTCTGGTGAACCCTCTCGCCGCCCCACAGCTCTGGCTTGTACCCCAGCTTGTATGTAGAAATAAAAAATTTAAAAAAATTAAAAAAAAAAAGAAGGAAAAAAAAATTTGAATGGTTTCACTTATGGGGGAACATAGGGGAACCAAATAAGGCATAAGGGAAAAAATAACAAAAACAATAATAAAAATAACAAAACTAGCAGGCAATCATAAATAAGAGACATTCTGCAAGGAAGGGGGGAGGAAAGGGATAAAAACGGGGAAGAGAAGACGAGAAGAGGACAAGGGACTATGGTGATGGTTCACAGGTAAATTGGTGGTGGGAATTTTATGGGGAATATACAGTGATGCAAAATATATAAATTATATATATATATATAATATATATAATAAAATATACACAGATATTTTATTATATATATATAGATACATAGATATATATATATATAATAAAATATACACAGATATTTCAAGTGAAAAGAAAGGATAGACCAGCATAATGTTAGTCCCCAACTTAATGGCATTCAAATGTTGATTTTTTTAATCTATAGGAAGACAACAAATACATTATAACTATAGAAAGACAACAAAATCACACTAGAATATTTATGAATTTTAGCACACAATTAAAAATATTAGACAAAATTTCTGCTCACAATCACTGAGGTTTAGCATTTCAGTGGTTCACTATATTGTGGAGAGAGGAAAATGGAAGGTCATGGACATGGAAATCTTTGAGGGAGAGTATCAAAAGGAGGGGGAGCACATAGTGAAAGAATTATGGAAATGTGCAAATGGAATGTGCTAAAACATTTGAATATTAATCTGCACATTGAGTGAAGGATCATAAATCTAGACAGTGAAAAAAATCCCTGGAAATGATGCTTATTCCTAACAGTTATGCAGAAATTGGAAACATTCAATTTTCTCATTATGGTGTGGGGGGGAAGTATTTCATTTAATAGCTCCAGCATTGGGTAAATATCCAAGAAAGAATAAATTTTTGTAGAAGCTCAAATCTAAATAAGTAGTAAAGACTATTCTACATTGACAAAGCTTAAAAATAAACTTTGAATGGATCAAATATGTCCAGAATATTTTAAATGTCTATCAAACAAATCTCAAATCTTCCTAAAAATAATAATAAATGCTAACATATGTACAATGTTTATCATTAATAAAAATTCCTAGATTCTAACACAGAAATAAGATGACTAAATCATATTATAGAGAGACAAAGATTGCAATGATTTTGGTATTAGCTAGCAAAGATTTTTCAAATTACTATATTTGAAGAATAAAAAAAAGATAAAATACAATATGGCAAATACATAAGGTTAAAAAGTAAATGAAGCCTTTGCATTTAAAAATATACATTATTGGAATTTCAGTTTCCTCCTGGCACAAAGGAACACAGAATTTATCACTTCATTCTAACAAGTAACTCAACAAACTGAAATTCAACAACTCTTCTTAGACAGAGAAGTAAGATCTGATATATAACTACCTGTCTTTTTTTAAATTTTTATTTATTTTTAAAGATTTATTTATGCATATAAGCTGGGGTACAGGCCAGAGGCATGGGGGCGGCGAGAGGGTTCACCAGAGACCAAGTGGGGAGCAGCACAGGCAGATTGTCGGAAATACACTGCTGAGGGGAGCAGCGGGCAAGGCAGGAGAGGTCTACCGTGCCATGTGGGAATCTCCCTGGCCAGGTGTCGAACTCGCGTCACCACTGCCAACAGCTCCACGGCGCAGCGCTCAACCGCTGGGCCACCAGGGAGGCCCCTACCTGTCTTTTAAACTGTAGGATATCCTGCAGTAGTCCACAGTTTAAAAGACACACAGTTATGCTTCCAAAATGCAAACAACGTAACCCATTACCTCAGTGAAAAATAATAATAAATAAAAGACATGCAGTTATAAATGGTATCTCACATCTAGCAAATTACATGGGCATCAGAGAACAACGCAGTAGCATCTTTAAAGTGCTTGTATGTGGAGGTTAGAGTTTTTAATCGAGACTCTGTGCAATAAACTTATCTATCAAAGATCAGTGAAATAAAAGTATTTTTTAAATAAGTTAAATGTTTGCAAGATAATCCTTAATAGGATCACTATATAATAATGGTCCAGCTGGAGACATGTGACACCAAAATAAAATTTGAATTCCGGGGGCTAAATGATAATGTTCGAGATGGTAAACATGCCCATAGTAAGCCTGTTATTCAGTCATTAAAAATAAAAGAAGGAAACCCCGCTTTCCATCAATTGATCTGGAGGACATTATGCTACATGAAATAAGTCAGTAGAGAAAGACATGTATTGTATATTCTCATTTATATGAGAAACTAAAAATAAGGAAAAATCAAACTTTTAGTAGTAGAGATAAAGTTGCTGGTTATTGGGGACTAGAGGGTAGGGGAAATAGGAATTAGGAAAAGGCTGGTAAGAATAAAAACTTTCGGGCCTCCCCGGTGGCGCAGCGGTTGAGCGCTGCGCTGTGGAGCTGTCGGACGCGAGTTCGACGCCCGGCCGGGGAGAGTCCCACATGGCGCCGCAGACCTCTCCTGCCTCGCCCGCTGCTCCCCTCAGCAGTGTATTTCTGATCTGCCTGTTCTGCTCCCCGCTCTGTCTCTGGTGAACCCTCTCGCCGCCCCACGCCTCTGGCCTGTGCCCCAGCTTGTATGTATAAATAAAAAATAAATCTTTAAAAAAAAAAAAAAAAGAATAAAAACTTTCATTTATAAGATGAATGAGTTCTGGGCGCTAACGTACAACATGTGAATATAATCAATAAAATTTTACTGTATCAATAAAATGTATATATTGCAAACATTCTCTTAAGGGTACAAATGGGAAAAAATGGTTACCATATGAGATGATTAATACTAATTAATTTATTGTGGCAATGCTTTCATAATATTTATCAAATCATCACAGTGTACACTTTAAATATATACAGTTTTGTCGATTAGAATTAAAAATAGTTAAAAAACATTTCAAAACAAAGAAACATATGAAGGGAATAAAAAAATGTTCTTTTCACCCCTTAATTTCTTCTTTTTTAAAAATTTATTTATGCATGTAAGGACTGGGGTGTAGGCCAGAGGGATAGGGTGGTGAGAGGATTCACCAGAAACAGAGTGGGGAGCAGAACAGGTGGATCTACTGAAGTACACTGCTGAGGGCACAACAGGTGAGACAGGAGAGGTCTGCTGCACCATGTGGGATGCCCCCTGGCTGGGGATCGAACTCATGCTGCAAAAGTTTCGGATAGTGTCATAGTGCTGAGACTTAATCTATTTGCACCACCAGGGAGGCACCACCCCTTAATTTATTTAAAAAACAAGAATGCTTAAAAATTTTAACACTGTATGATAGTTATACCTTATACAGAAGGAAAACATGGTAGTGATATTATAAGATTTGGGGGTGACAAATAGAATTTACCTTTGATTATTAGCGAAGTTCACTATGATTCTGCTATTTTTGAGAATTATTTGACTTACTCTGATGTTTGTTATCTGTTCAACTTTATCATTAGTCATGTTTACTTAAGAAGATTACCTATTATATGCTACTTGTATGCTGAATAAATCATCTACTGAGAGGTTAAGTTAAAATCTCATTCTGTTTTTTCAGTTTCTTATACTTTTAACATCATTTCTTTATAGATTTGTGAATATTTCATGTGCATAAAAAGTTAAGACTTATCAAATATTTCTGTCACATTGACAGTTTTATCAACATATAGCGACTCTCTTTTTTCTTAATAATCTGTATTGCCTCAAAATCTTGTATCTTGTTTATTAAGTTTTTATTGGAAAACATTTTATGATTGTGCTAGAGAATAAAATTTGTTTATCACAGGATCCATTGTGCTTTTTCTTGAAGAGTATAAAACATCTTTATAAAGTAAGTGCAATACATATTAGCATTTTTACAACACCATAATTCAGATATGTTCTCTCTTTTAATTAGCACTATTCTCATTTTGAATTATCTTATTCCTAGATGTACTTGTCCCAATGCACAGAGATTTACATAATATTTTACATGAATATTACGTTGGTTTATGTTTATGGAACTTTAATTCATCATTATGTTTAGCTGTAAGTTAAAGCATTTTTTCTTATAGTAAAGATATATTGGTACTCTGAGAAATATAAATAAAAGTATGTAGGTTATATATTTTATGATATAAATTTCATCTTATTAATGAATGTTAGATAAAACTTTTGATTTATGAAGTTCTCTTATAGCATAACTCCTTTTAAGAAATTAATAATTGGGCCTCCCTGGTTGTGCAGCGGTTAAGCGCAGCGCTGTGGAGCTGTCGGCAGCGGAGCCGTGAGTTCCACGCTCGGCGGAGAGATTCCCACATAGCACAGCAGACCTCTCCTGCCTCGCCCGCTGCTCCCCTCAGCAGTGTACTTCAGTAGATCTGCCTGTTCTGCTCCCCACTCTGTCCCTGGTGAACCCTCTCGCAGCCCCACACCTCTGGCCTGTACCCCAGCTTGTATGCATAAATAAATAAATCTTTTTTAAAAAGAAATTAATAATTGTTAAGAATAAATTGCATTTCTATAAGACCATAATTAAAATTCTTCAGTTGTCTATAAATCTGCACATTTTATTGTTTTGTCCAATGCTGCATGAGACCACCCGAGTTAGGCACCTATTTTAGTCTCTGTACCCAAAATCAGAACAGGGCACCTAAAAATAGAGTGAAATTCCTTTTAAAACTTAGCTACCCACATTCAAACTTGTGTAGTTCATGTGAATATTATATTATCACGTTTTGCTTTGAAAATGCCAAATCCCCTGAAGTTTGTTTGTGAGACTGCTGAGCACCAACGGTGATATATAGGCCCTATTTTGAGAAGCCCTGCTACGAGTGTTTACAAAGAGCTTTGGCTGGAATCTGAAATACTCCTGACATTGAGCACAGTCCTACACATTATAGAAGAGTATACAACATGCCGATTTAGTTGACAGCCGCCTCCCTCCCTTTTCCCCAGTGGTAACAATGCTTAATTTGGTTCACTTTCTTCAGAAAATGCAACCAAATGCATACTTTTTTCTTTCAAATTTCTAGTTTAAATATTTTGTTTTCAAAAAAGACTTCTGAAAATGATTTCTGATTGTATCCCTTTTCCAGTGAACACATTTCTGTGCCTATGCAGTGCTCTCATCAAGCTCATGGCCTTCAGTAATATGGTCAACATAAAATAATATCCCTGCAGAACACTGAAAATCATATAGAACTGCAACTCCAGGATTACCAAGGCAAGGGAAATGAAAGATGAAGAACCAGGGGTTGGTGGTGAGGAGCTCTTCCTAGAAAGTTATTTTATGCACATTTATCTGACTGATAAGTCAAATAGCTTATCTTGAATGGTGATAGATTCTGTGCACACAGGGACAGGCATGGATGGAGACTGAACACTATTGGACTGATGCATTCTGCCATCTGGTCACCAAATGGTTTCTTTCTTACCACGATCTCATGTATAGAACATTTTTACTTAATCCCCATACCCTTCCTGATCACTATTTACAGGCACAAAGTCTGAGATTTCTTGATGCTGTATGATTTCTTCTTTATCAGGCCATATATGGCCTCTTTTACTTTAGAGAATTATGAGTTTAAAAGGAAAGAAAATTCCCAAAGATGTGCAATATAAAATGGTGGATTTGAGCAGAATAATAATAGTAAAAGACACTTCAAGGAAGAAAGATTGTAGTCACATAGTGCAGGGCAACATCTGACTACAAGAGTACAGATGAATCACGATAAATATAGGCACGTAAGAAATGTATATTAGTTATCTTATTAGTTTAAATTAATCTCATCAGTTAAACAATTATTGCAGTGATTAAAGAGTTTACACAGCATATAGTCAGTAAAATTAAATATGTGGCTCTATCGGGGATTAAGAAATTGGGTAGTTTTTTACATCTCATTATTAATGAATGATAGGAAAGATTTAGATAAGTTATTTTAGGCTACTGGAAAATTACTAATTTGAATAATTCTGTGTTTATAATAATTTTAGTATCATGTAGTTCATATATTGAAGCCTGATCATTTCCCTGTGGAATAATTTGAATTTTCAATTTATGGAAAATTATTAAGGATTTAAACTTATTGGCATGTGAATAAAATGTTAAATAGTGGTAATCTTATCTAGGGTAACAAAGTAATTTTGAGGAAGCAATAATTGCAACATCAAATCCAGGTATATTCACTGATTTTCATATTGACTTTTTATGTCTCATCATGTAGAAAAAAAGACATCTATAAATTGACACTGCTTCCTTCTAATTATTTCATGGAAGAAATGTTTATTAAAATATTACATACTATTTGATAACCATTTGGTGTCATTTCTCAAGAATCACATGGATGTTCAAGAAATTTGTCTATGAGGACAATAAATTAATGATTACCTATATCAAATATTTTTTTCTTTCATAATACTACTTGTAATCTATAAATTCATAGCCTACATTGCCTTCTTGCTCTAAAGAGTCCTTAATGCAATTCTACAGTAACTAAATTATATGCACTTTTCTATCTTCCTTTATTTATTGATTTAGAGAAACAGTGTTATATTATTTTCATATTTTCTCTTTTTATTTTTAATTGCATGCATTTTCTTGAGCAATACTGATATACAACCCTGTATATGATTCAAACATATAGGTTCCAACTTATGTTCATTACCATACCAACCCCAAACCAACCCATTCATAATCTTTCACCCATAGTCCATTGGTTCTTCCTCCACATATTTCCTCTTTAACAGTCATAACTTAACTCAGGTTCTCTTTATCTCAAGACATATTTAAGTCATAGAAACAGGATACGTTAATCATACACATAAATTTTTCAAGTTCTCTTTATGATATTGGTCCTACATTTCAGCACTTAAAAGCAGAACTATTTTGAGATTCAGCACTTAAGAATGTAAGATCTTGAATCAGACACGAAACAGTCACAACATATATAAAACATTGCATAAGACGTGATGAGGGATTATCCAGATATTATTTTATATGTTTGCAGCAGAGATTCTTCTGCAATTTGACAAGTAGAGCGGAGTAATTCTTTTTTTGTGGGAACTAGCCTGTGCATTAGAGAATATAGAGCACATACAGAAACACCGGTAGCATTTCTTAAGATGTGACAACCAGACGTTGCTAAATATTTCCTTAGGGAGTAAATCAAACCCCTTTAATATCCCCTGGTTTCTAGAAACAGATAAGAAATAACTTTCTTCAGTACCATAAAGTGGAAGAACTTGGATATATTTAGATAATAAAGATTTCAGTAGAAGAGACTCACAACAAAATATCCTAGAAACAGCCACTAAGAAAGCCATACATCACATAGAAATGTAGTTGGAAAAAAGAGGACTATTTAATACTCTTTTTAAGGCTGTGTAGATACTCCTCTTTAATACTTTACTAGAATGTGAAAAATCGAAGTTTCATAAAAGCTAATTTTAAAGTGGAATCAGACAATATTGATGATCTTTTTGTGTTATGCAATACTAAGATTCACTGGTTAATTTTCCAAATTAAATGTAGCTTTGCCTATATGTGAATGTAACATCATATATGACTTTATCATTTAGTAAAACTACTGTAAATATAAGATCCATAATGTCCAAAATTTTGGTGCATACATTCAAAATAAAGCCAACCAAAAAAGACAGCCATGAATATAATTTAAACAAATAGACACATATACACACACAAATGACACTAAGGTGTTCTGATGACTAAAGAAAAACATTATCCTCATAATTGTTTCAGCTCTCTAACTTTAGGCGTAGACACGGGCATGATAAACTGAGTAACTCACATTCATTACATAAACATACAACTAAACAGAGCATGGGGTCTTCTCTGTTTTCAGGAACTTTGTTTTTCTTCTTATCTCTTTCCATCACATTTTATAGTATCATTAATTAATAGTTTAATATGCTACTTGACTCTGGAGTGGGTGAACCATACTTTCATAGAAAATTACTGCAAAAAAAAAAAACTGAAAAGATTGCCTCTGAGTAACAGGGTTAAGGGCAGGGAATAGAGAGTAAAACATGGAAAATAAATGACCACGATTTTTTTAAACCATTGTGTACAAGTCCTCCCGAGAATATTTTGTCAGAGATAGATTGGTAAGCACTGCTAAGTCAGTATAGAATTGTACTGATCAAAAGATTTCTAGCCAATACTGCCAAGGAATAAAACACAGGAACCCAGCTGAGACTCTGGGTAACTCAATATTCAGTAAAGAAGGAAGATATGAGAAATGAATGGACTAAAGCTTTCAGAACATTCCTTCTTGGCTTTGTTTTATTTTTCCCATTTCTACAGCAGCTGAGACTAGGAATTGCTATGGTTAATCATTTGTGACTTTGCCTTATCTGTCTAGATATTGTGATTATTAATTTAGGCTGAAATTATCTCAACATGGTTTGTAACTATAACACACTACTTTGTTTAATATTTATTATTCTCTCCCTTTTATAAGGGTAATCTTGTAACTAGGAAGATACATTTTTATGAAAGATGGGATACAATTATGGGTGCTATTTTTCTTTCAAATTAAAATCTTTATCGATTTAATATAAGCTTAAGCCTTGAAATTGAACAGAAAAACAGACCTGTTTGTAATTTATAATGAAGTTATCTGACATCAGTTTGCCGATTTCCAACACTTCAAAGAGTATGAGATTTTCCTTTATCTTGAAATAAAACCAGTAATGCTTACTAGGTCTGTTACAGTTTAGGACCTTTGCAAATGCTACAGTTGTTTATCTGACAACCTCAAGTTATATAAAACCAAAATATTCCAAAAATTGTGGCATAAATGCAGTCAGAGTTCTCTCTAACACCTTCAGTCATACTCACAGGCAGAAAGTTATTTAAAGAATTTTCATCCTGAAGAAAACATTGTTTTATCTTTTTCAAAACTTTGTCATCTCTGTGAACTTTTCAGAGAATTCTTAGAGGGCGCACTGAAGGGTTCAGTCCTGAATAGCTTTCACGGGATGAAGATAATGTTATAATTATATATGAAATTAAAGACTCAGACATAAAGTAATTAACATTTATTTATTTAGTTAGTTCACTGTGCTATGCTAGCTGCTATATGAGTTGGACTGATGATATAAACAATAATGTATAGAAAATAAAGGTTGCTTTTCCTACCATAGAGGATACAATGATATTTAAGATTATTAGACAACAGTTAATTTCATAACTAACATAATAACATGTAATGTTTGCTTTTCTCAATTTCCTAGGTGGAAATACAAATTCAGAGAGTAAATAACTCATTAGATATCACACTATGAAAAAGTGTGAGACACCAGTTTGGGAGATTCAAGACATGTGATATCCTTTACAGAACACTTGTTCTGAGTAGGTGTGAGAGATCATTACAGAAATATTGAAGCAGATTTCTGTAACTCCAGTCACTTGTCAGATAATGAAACTTTTCAAGATACTTTTTAAAAAATGAATGCTATTGAGAACTCAGGAAATGAGAAAATGCCACACATTAAAAAATTCTACAAAGAATTGTAAATGTTTTGCCATATGAAAAAAATATACTCCTCTGCCAGATGTTTGTTAATTTATATTTGTATTGGAAATATGATGAAATATGTAAACAATAGTTTGTTTAGGATATTCTAATTTATGATTCACAATTGTAGAGACAGCTACAGTTATTCAAAAAGACTGTTGATGACACACAGGAAGTATTAATTTTGACATAGCCAGTAGGTGCTGCTGGGTTGCTTAATTGAGTTAGGTGTCTCTATATACCACGTCATAATTATTATCATTTGTCATGGCGATAATATTATGGAGAATTATTACTACTTCTTAAAAACTATGGAATCATGTAAAATATAAGAAAACTTTCAGGGCTTTCAAATTGTCATTAAACTATTTTCTAGCAAAACTTAGATTTCTATATCCAACTTCCTGTTTTCCATAATCAATGCATACTGTACTTCAAGTAAATTGTTTTCTACTACAGTATCAGTCAAGCAAAACAAAAAAACCCAAAAAACAGATGTTCATTATTTATAGCAAGTGTAGTGATATATTAGAAAAGGATGTACTTTTTGCCCCAAAAACACTTAAAAAGAGATAAAAGTGGATTTTTAAAAAGAATTACACTAAACTGAAGTTCAAGTTGTGAAATAAGTGTCCATATGTGTGCATGTGTGTGTACACTATTCCCTGCTTTAATAATATATGTTGAATTCAAGCTTTAGCAATTGATAATGCTATATAATTACAGTTTATTCATATATCAGCATAATATTAGATCCTGTTCTTCCTCTGCTACCATACACAATTCTACTTTCATACCTTTTTTTTCAGCTTTTTCTCTGACCTCATTTTATCAAACTGATTCCATTTCAATTTGATGAAAAATAGTAAGATTTTATTTTCTGGAATACAATTACCTCTTTGGATTTCTAGGAACCCTGCCCTTATTTGAGGTGGACAATGACACAAAGTGCAGTAATTAATGGGCATGGCCACGAGTCGTGAGCATTAGCTGACTCAGGCCGAGGGCGTGCCAGGGAATGCATGAGCATTTGCTAGATGCAAGAACATTCACTAACAGCATTCAGGCTGCTGCCACAGGAAAGATTTCACCAGATAAGAATTTTACTCTCCTGCATTGGTAATGTTCACTTTTATCTTAAAGTTAAGGCACTGCCTTGGCTTAGCTCTCATGCTTTATTAGAGCCCGCATAGGCCAGGAACAAGGGAATTACTTCAGCAAATCTATGGCTTTCCTGCATGCCTGCTTCTTTTCCCCAAGCACTCATGATTTTCCCCAAAGTCTCCTTCAGTCTCCAAAGATAGTTTTGTTTCACCTGTTCCCCCCCCCCCCGCCCCCAGCCCAGGGCAATGCAGGTTCTGTTTTCTCTTGGCAATGCTGCATTTGTTGGAATTTATTAGGCAATATTCTGTAATAACAACAAAATTCAGCAGTTCACCACAAAGGTTTATGTTCTGTGCTGGCTATACGTCTATTGTGGGTCAGCTGAGATTTTGCTCAGTGTCATATTTACTTTGCAGCAAAAGAAGATGTGGCAGACCTCATCTAGATCATGACCACCGTCTTGACAGATAAAGAAAAAATGTCTATGGTGGGTCTCATTTTGCGATTAATTATTTCAAGGTGCCAGCCTCAAAATCATATATAACATTAACACTTTCAGTTCATTGTCCAGAATTTGCCACAATATCCCATAAACCTACAAAGGAAACTAGAAATATAATCTTGTTATTTGCTTCACAGAGATCAAAATAAAATATTTGTCAAATAGCATATGAAATGCCATAATTTGCTTATCCTAGGATTATAAAAATATGGCCTAACATTCACTATAGTTAATGTCTGATTCTCAATTATATAATTGAAAATCATATAACTCTTATTTTAATATGTATATAATATTCAAAATATTTGAATATACTCACTAGAGTAAATAACCAATGCTCAATTTTTAATCCTATAATTACAGTAACTTAACCCTTGAAAATGAACATTAGGTCTGTATGTTAGGTGTAAAGAAAAAATCTCTACCAAATTCTAAATCCCAATTAGTATATAATAAAAATAAAATGTTTAGTGATTAACACATAGTTATGATAAATAGTTTTTAAAACATTGTCTCACAACATTTCTGTGACATAGGTACAATTTGGGGGGCAATTTAATAAATGAGAAAAATGAAGCTCAAAGAGTAGTAACTTCCCCAAATCCACAAAACATATGTATGTAAGGGCCAGTATTTGAATCCATTTGTTTGACTCTAGAATCTGACAATTTACTACTTGGTTAGACAGATTTCCAAATATGAAAGTGTCTGACTAATGGGGTATGACTAAAAGGATGTAGACACTATTTAAGCTAGCCTAATACTAGAATGGAAACCATCCCATTCTTTGTTCATTTGTTCACTTTCTTCTTATGTACTGCCTCTTCCACAATGACAATTGAAAGATAAGAGTTCACCACAACATTACATGTACCTTAATCTAGTGGTTAGATACCTTTTAAATTAAACCTCTAGATTCATGATTGTTTTATTAGCTATCATAAACCTTTTCTTTTTTTTTAAGATTTATTTATTTATACATACAAGCTGGGGTACAGGCCAGAGGCGTGGGGTGGCGAGAGGGTTCACCAGAGACAGAGTGGGGAGCAGAACAGGCAGATCAGAAATACACTGCTGAGGGGAGCAGCGGGTGAGGCAGGAGAGGTCTGCTGCACCATGTGGGATTCTCCCCCACTGGGCATCGAACATGCATCACGTGCTGCCGACAGCTCCACAGCGTAGCGCTCAATCGCTGCGCCACCAGAGAGGCCCCATAAACCTTTTCTAAATGAAAGTTCTGGTTACCTGTTTAACACAGATAGGGATGAATAAACGAAAGGTACTGTGAGGTGACTGTTGCAGAGAAGATATACAATTCTAACAAGTATTAAACAGGAATAAGATAGTAAGTAAAACAAAAGATTTAATATGGACCAGAACCAAAAATTGAACTCTGGAAAGAAAACTACTTGGATGAAATTTGTTAAAGGGACAAAACCGATTAGGATTTCTTGAATAGTTGATGAAAAGTGTAGATATAAGTTCAATGAATTACCAGATTTCACTAAAAGTAATGCTCAAAGCTGGAGACACAATGAGGAAAATAGATGAATAGACTGGAAACAGCATGTCTAGTATAGTAAAATAATTTATGCTAATAAAACAGCTGAAAATACCAGGAATGTAGGAAACCCAAGATCATGGTCTTTGCTTTATGTTACCTGCATTCATTTTTGTGTATCCTGGTCACTGGAGGGTAGAGACTAATTGACACATGCAGAATTCACACTCACGTGGAATCTACTTTGACTCAGATACATTCTGTCTCTTACAGCCTCCATGAAATTTCTGGACAGACTGCTAACATAGACTGACTCAGCAACTGATGACAAAGAAAATAGGCTAGCATCTACTGACTATGACAACAGACACAACATTGTAACTTTCTTTCTGATTCTTGTAAAACAAAGGAAGACAAATGGACTGAAGAAGCTGTACAAAGTTTCAAAACAAATGATTTAAACTCAGATTACTTTCCAACTTGACACTGAAATTCCCCTATTCCCCAATCCTAGGGGTAGATATTGGGACTGCTCCTGGTCTGGAACCTGAAAATTGATCACTACTCTCAAATAGACAGATTCTTGATGGTAGTATGGTATGATTACTTCTCATTTGACAGTCATTGCTGTAGATTTCCTTCCATGAATGTAGGAGTCAGAGGAAAAACAGAATAGGTAAATGTATCTGATGCACAAAATGGCCAAGGAAGAACAAAGGACTTAAGATTTTACTGTTACAAACTGAGAACTTTCGTAAGGAAGAATTTTTATAAGGACCTATTTCAGATATTCCAAACAACAATAAAAGGGAGTTATAGTCTATCTCATCCTCAAGATTCTTCCCACTGGTAAAGATAGCAATGCCACTATTAAAATTGAGTTCATAATATTCTCCAGAATTGTGTTAGCTTTTCAAATATGTTACCAGAATAACTCCAGTCAAATGACTGCATGTATATGTTGAGAATTGAAATTTGAAGTGGTTTTCTGAACATTTTTTTCTTTCTTTAAATAATCTCACCCATCAAGCAATCACAATGTAGATACATAATTTTACTTATGCTAATTTACAAGGGATGGAAGGTCGGTTCTATAGATTCCTGTTGAATCATGGGCTTTTGAAAAGATTAGGATTATTCTTATTTATATCTAGAATATATTTAGATGTGTTAGAGGACTATAACTACATGGTAAATAGTGCAGATTATAGTTGGTAAATAGGAAAGCCTGCCTGTAAATTAGACAATTTAGTAATACCAACTGACACTAAATTTGGAAGTGTCTTAGATTCCTATACAGCATTGTTCTATGTTCCAGCAATAGTATCAGTGATATAAAACAAGCACATTACAGAATAGTTCCCCAATCAAACTGTGTGGAAAAATTATGTGGGACACTTAAAAATAATATTATAACTACCCAGATTTACTCAGTCAGATTGAAGCAATGGAGCATAAGTAGAAATGCGTATTTGCAAAAGTATCTTAGGTGATTTTTATGTAGTAAGTTTACGACTGTTCTTCAGATTAGCTCTTGGGGAAATATGTTTATACTGAACTTCAATTTGTTTGTATAATGTTAAATGTTATAATGAAATGTCCTAATAGCAATGTAATAATAGACTTGAGCTCTATTTTTAAACATTTTATACTTGCAGTGAGCTATTTGATCTAGGATACCATGTCATGATCAACAAATTATCTTTAATGATTAATTTGAATGGAAGATTTAACTTGGTATAATTCAATAGGGAGATAGAACAGGGGATAGTGTTTTGCCTTAGTTTATAAAATGTCTTTAGTTCTTATGATTATCTTGAATTATTTCAGAAATATCTTTGTACACGTGAAAAAAAATAACTATTCTATGAGCTGATTTACACAAATCCTTGGTCATGAATTCACTAGTGCTCCCCTGATTTTATTCCATGGTTGTGGAATCACCATATACTTGGTGTAACTGAAGATATGCTATTAATTGGAAGTTTCTATTAATGGGAGGAACAAAAAGCCGGTGAATATAGATCACAAGTTTTACAACTCTCTAGGGAGTTGAGTTACTCCTAGTCTGGTTATATTCCAAAACACTTATTAGGGGATATTTATCAGAGCATGGCTTCACTGTGCACTCTCTAACCAGGGTATTAAAGAAAAAGAGGAATAATAAAAGATAAAAAGGACACAATTATGGCAGTAACACAGAAATAAATTAAAACCATCTATAACTGGACAGTTATTTCATGTTTATCCATTGAAAAACCATACATATAAAGGTGACGTTCCTTTCCAAGTTATTCTTTATCATTAATGAAATATCAGTCAAAGCTCAAATGGGTTTCTGAAAAAAATGATAACTTAGTTCTAAAATTCATATAGAAATGAGAATGATCAAGTTGGGGCCCGCGTGGTCACTTAGCAGTTAAGTCTCAGCACTATCATTGCTGTGGCCTGAATTCGATTCCAGGCCAGGGAGCTAACCCACATGACACAGCAGACCTCTCCTGTCTCTCCTACTGCTCCCCTCAGCAGTGTATTTCAGCAAATCTGCCTCTTCTGCTCCCCACTCTGTCTCTGAAAAATCCTCTCACCTACCCCCACCCCTCACACTTCTGGCCTATCCCCAGTTCTTCTATGCAAAAATAAATAAACAAATAAACTAATATTTATTTATATTTTAATATATTTTATATATTTATTTATATAATAAATATATATTATGTAATAAATAAATATTATATATAATATATAATATGTATTATATATTATATATAATATAATATATATATATATATATTTATTTATTTAAAAAAAAGGAGAAATAAATGAGAATGACCAAGATCTGTAGGGCAAACTTGAAGAAAACAAATAAAAACCTGGACGATTTATACCATCATATTTCAAATTTTGCAATGGGTTTCTCTCCTGGACTAACCAAAACGTTCAGACTGAATTGTAACTGGGATACGACTACCTTTGTTCTTTCCTCTCTTATTTCACATTTAAGAACTGAATTATGATTTGAAGGCTCTTCCTTTTTTCTGCTTCCTTCACCTTTATACTTCAATAATCCTTTATACTTCTTATCTAAAGAATCATGGGTTGACATGAGAAATTATCACTGAAGCATACTTCCTGTAATATATCATGTTCTGAATCTGAGTGTTAAAATGTACTCTATTGACGCTACCAAGCTTTTGTATTATTTCAATAATTGACATTAAAATTTATTTTAGATCATTAAAATCCATCAACTAATGTTGAATATAAAAATGACACTGTTTGATATACATGTGATTGATGAAATACGTAAATTGATTTTTAAAAATACTATAATAATATAGCCTTCCAAGAAAAATGCTGTTTCTTTTAATTTTTAATATTTTTGTCCTAGTCTCATTGCTAGTTGCTCTATCATCATTAAAGGGCATTTTTAAAGAGAATTACTGTGTCCCATGCTATGGTAGAGGGAACAGAAAACAAATAAATAAATAAATAAATAAAAATTATCTTGTCAATGGCATTCTATATGTCTCACTAATAGAAATGGGATATCTTGACTGTTCAGTGTGATAATGGGTTTGTGTTTATTTGCTAATATAAATACTTCACACATATAAGCAGAGTAATTTATAAGTTGGAAAACTTTTGGAAATGTTTAAGAATACTGTATTTTTAAGTGAGCAGACACTGCTAATTTATCTGCAAAGAGATTAATAAAGAGAAAAGCTAATGTACGTTGTGTTCTAATTGTAATGCTAAAAACTACAAAGTATTTTCTGACTTGCAAACTACTTTCGCACTATTCATTAGTTTTCTATGCTGCTATAACAAATTGCCAAACATTTCATAGCTTCAAATATATCCAAGTATTATCTTAGTCCTAGAAGTCAGAAATCTGGCATAGGTTATGAGATTATTTGCTTAGAGTCTCATCAGATAAAAATCATGATGTCAGTGCACTGAGCTGGTATCTGGAGATTTTTGGTGAAAAAAAAAATCTACTCCCAATGTCATTCAATTGTTGTCAGAATCTAGACCTTTGCAGAAGGACCTACTTTCATTATCTTGATGGTTATCAACCCAGTATCTTCCCCACCATCCCAATGTCACTTGAATCCCTTCTCAAGTGACCATCTCCACCTTCAAGCCAATGAAAACAAGCTGAATCTTTTTTTCCCCCAACTTTTCTGACTTCAGAGCACTAGGGAAAATATTGGTCAGCACTAGGGAAAATATCTCTGCTTTTAAACCCTCACATCACTATGACAGGATTATCATATCACCTCCCTATTTTAAAATCAGTTGTGTCATATATAAAACATAATTATGGTAATGATTTCTCCTATATTTACAGCTTTCAGGGATCAGAACACTTTATCTTGGAGGTTGTGGGGAAAGTTTAGTATTCTGCCTAATATACAGAGATTACCCGAAATGTTGTTGTTTATAGTTAGTAAAAATCATAATTTTGAGGGTAAAATATTACCATACTTCGTGCAAACCCTATTAGTCTGTAATTGAGTTAACCAGCTCTTGAATCAAAATCTTTGAATAGATATATTTTCCAAATAAATTTCTTTTATTAATAAGTGAATTAATTAGACATAAAAATGGGCATGGACACCACCAATAGATGATGCAAAGTTTTTGTGTTTTGTTTTTGCTTCTTTTAGGCCATTACAATGGAACAATTAAAGGAAATAAGCATGCTGTCACAAAATCTAAGTGGCAGAAATTCAATATTATCATGTCCATGTAGACTACATGACAAATCAGAAAATTAAGTATACTAAATATTTGAATACATTAACAACTATATACAAAAGATTATATTTAGCGATCACTGGACTAGTGTATTCTGTAGACCTGCACTGTCCAATACAGTAGTCTTCAACTACATAGATCGGTAAGCATTTGAAGCACGGTGGTTAGTCCAAACTGAAATGTGCCATAAAGGATGAAAACATATTCAATTTGTAAGGCACGTCATTAAAAAAATAAGACAGGGCCTCCCTGGTGGTGCAGCGGTTGAGCGCTGCGCTGTGGAGCTGTCGGCAGCAGCCATGCGAGTTCGAAGCCCAGCCAGGGAGGATCCCACATGGTGCAGCAGACCTCTCCTGCCTTGCCCGCTGTTCCCCTCAGCAGTGTATTTCTGATCTGCCTGCTCTGCTTCCCGCTCTGTCTCTGGTGAACCCTCCCGCCGTCCCACGCCTCTGGCCTGTACCCCAGCTTGTATGTAAAAATTAAAAAAAAAAAAAAACTTTTAAAAATGCAAGACAAATACATCCCATTGATAATTTTGTATCAATTTAGATATTTTCATTTAAAAAGTACATTAGTAAAATGAACATGGCCAACTCTTTTTAAATTGTTTCAGTGTAACTCATTGATATTTTAATTACGTTAGTCACACACTATGTATTTATTGAACAGTGCTGCTTTAAAACAATTCAATGATACTTTCCTTTGAGGATGCACTCTACCCCTATCAATGTTCATAGACTAGGAAATTGTTTTTTTCTATTATCTATAGATCACTTAATAACTTAATTAAGAATAGGCAATTATATATTTCATCCTTCACATATATGTCATTTTAAATTGTTAAAAATAAATGAAAATGAACTTAAATCAAGGCTTAAATTTGGAAAAACTATTTACTTGGCTATTCTAGTCAAAAGAGAATATGAGGCAATGAGGCTGATCTATATCTAAATTTGTACTTGTCCCTATTTGTATTCCATATTGCTACTCTACTTATTGAACTCATTACTTTTATCCTTCCAGGTCTGATATACTGACCTCAGTGTTCATCTTTTATAAATTCAAAAAATGCATTGTGCTTGGATCAGCTTTGCTTCACACTGGGGAAAATGAGAAATGGGACCATTGATATGTAAAGGAGGATACTAGGACACCATGGCTAGACTAAAGGGAATAGGCTTTTGGCCAGTTATTTCCGAAGTGGGTCATTTAAAATTCCCACTTGTTTAACTAAAACAAAATATTAATGGGTCTCTTGAAGATAGCTCAAGGTTTTAAAAATGAAGTCTGAAGGACATAGAATAATTTTTCAATAAATTTCTCTGACCACTCACATTCAGGTATAATATGTAACCTCTTATTTTCATTTTTTTTTTTTTTTTGTAATTGGGCTCTGTATGACCTTTCCCTGTATGACCTAAGCGAAGAATAAAGTGATTTTGATAATATTTTTGGAAACTTGCCTATCCTTTTAAAAAGTAATAAAAAGTGACCAAATGACTAAGCTAGTTGAGGAACATCCAGAGATTTAAGAACGACTGTAATAACAGAGTAACTCTATTTTCAAATAAATTAACTTTAACAATTTAAATAAAGTTTAAATAAAGATAGGTAGTTATATCTAAAAAGCTAATACATTTAATTTTCAGTATTAAAGTTCACATTGCATAAGATAAAAAAATGGCTGCCTTAATTTTCAAAATAATTGGTTTCTTCCTATTAATAACTATCAAAAGTATTATAATTAAATAGGATTTTGTTTGCTATCTTTACTTCTCAAGTGTGCATTATTCACATGAATATTATTTGGGAAATGTTTGCTTGTATAAAAAGAGAGTAGAAATGAAAGTTAATGATACTTGTATATCTTATAACAGCTGCAAAACAGTTTCATTTAAGTAGTATGCAGACAATAAACCTGTACTTATATTAACCATGCATGATTTCCTTGCAGAAAAACAATTCACAATACAATGTCCATGTCTTAGAAACTACACATAGTAAACTATTTATACTATTTGCAATCTACCTGATTAATAAAGTAAAATTCATCATTGAGAATATTCACATTAATATACAAGTAACAATTAAAATGGATAATATACTTTCAACTTAAACTTTTACAAAATAACATGATAAATATTAATCAGTAAGAAAATAAATATAAAAGCAGGGGCATTACATAAAAAAGAAAAAAGCAGAATCCCGTTTTGGTCCTTGAAGGAGTAATGTACTTAGTACAGTACTTCTTAGTCAAATTATGGAAAACAAAAATACTACACTCAGAAATAAATAGGGAATAAATCAGTAGATAAGAAATTGAAGTTATTTTTAAAAGACTGAAAATCTCTGTGTTAATGAGAACATTTCTTTGCTATGTTGGATTTTCTAAAAACAGAAATGATTCAAATCATATTAAAGAGAAGTGATTTTTTTTTTAATTTGTGAGAAAAGAAATTGAGTAACTGTTCAAAAAAAACAAAAGTTTGAACATAGCTCCTTCATAAGCAAAATAAAATCTTAAGGATATGTGACCATTATGCAATTTGCAATATTCCATAAGGAAGCAATACATTTTCTTATAAGAGAAAATGTGAAATTGATGCAAAATCAAAAGAAATAAATTTTAAATAGGGTTCAATGCAAAAGATAGAAAATAAAGAGAAAGAGTGACATAAGGGCAAATTAAATATATATTAAATTTATTTCCTATAAATGTAAAGATATTTGGAATATGGTTTTAAATTAATAACACTAGGGAAAGAACAGCATGAAAGACCTGAAATATGATTTTTTTAAAAAAGAATGACACAAAGGAAAGGGAAGATATTCCATGTTCATGGATGGAGATTGAACCCTATTATTTTCACAAGTTTTTTTTTTTTTTAAACACTTATTCTGTGCTTTTCCAGAATAGGACATTTTTAAAGGAATGTAAGGTAAAACATAAACACTTGTGATGTAGGGTGTTTAGAGGCACAGAAAGCTTTAAACTCATGCAATCATGCATCAGGAAATGATGTTTCTGGTCAATGCCAGAATGTATTAACAATGGTGTTACTACTGTGCCTGTAGTGAGCTATACTGTAGGTTTGTATTGTTACTTGTACTCTATGATGTTCAATAATGTAAATAATGGAAAACTATAATGGAAATACCTAATGATGCATTTCCCAGAATGTATCTCCTTTATTAAGTGATGCATGACTGTACACAAGAAATAAAATTGTGATGGAAATAAGATGTTTCATTTGTTTGAAAAGAATAACTAGACTATTATTAAAGCAATATTTTTTTAACTGAAGTACAAGAGAGATACACTGATTCACTTCAAATAAATCTTGTCAAATGGAGGTAGTGATCTCCATTGTCCAATGTAAATTAAAATCTATGTTTAACACTGATATAGATTATTTGGGAAGTCATTTTCTGATAGGTCTGTCTGGAAGACTAACTTCATGTCTTCGCAAAGTTACATTACATTCAAGTTTTCAATATATTAGGGCAGACAGTTTGTGGAGATATTTTAGGAGGTATTCAAATACCAAAGCTTTGGGACCGAAATACAATCAGTGTACCTGCTTCTTTAAGATTAAGTAAAAATCTTTCCTGCCTATAATAAGATTATATTTGTATTACACACACACACATACACACACACACATGCACACACACACATATATATTATACATGCCTTATATAATCACATATGATGATACTTGTATGATAAATTATATGTAATTTATCATAATTTATAGACTCCTTGGTCAGAAAATACTATAACATTTACATTTAAAATAATTGAGTCCATTAGTTGTTTATTAAAAACACGTAGTTAGAAAAATGTGCTTTGCTGTATGGCATTTCCTCAAACTGCTAGAAATGGAGCTTCCGTATAACCCAGCAATACCACTTCTGGGAATCTACCCAAAGGATACAAAAACACTAATCCAAAAGGATACATGCACCCATATGTTCATTGTGGCACTGTTTACAATGGCTAAGGTATGGAAACCCAGATGCCCAAAAATAGATGACTGGATCAAGAAGATGTGGTACATATACACAATGGAATACTACTCATCATTCAAAAAAGACAAACACAGGCCTCCCTGGTGGCGCAGCGGTTGAGCGCTGCGCTATGGAGCTGTTGGCAGCAGCGGCGCGAGTTCAACGCCCCGCCGGGGAGTTTCCCACATGGTGTGGCAGACCTCTCCTGCCTTGCCCGCTGCTCCCCTCAGCAGCGTATTTCTGATCTGCCTGTTCTGCCACCCACTCTGTCTCTGGTGAACCCTCTCGCCGCCCCATGCCTCTGGCCTGTACCCCAACTTGTCTGTATAAATAAAAAAAAAAAAAATCTTAAAAAAAAAAAGACAAACACATGCAATTTGCAGCAACATGGATGGAACTAGAAGAGATCATGATCAGTGAAATAAGCCAGAAAGAAAGAGAAAAATATTGAATGGTTTCACTTATAACAGGTATATAGGGGAGCCAAATAAGAATGTGACATTCAGCAGGGAAGGAGGAGAGGGGAAGGGCTCAAGATGGGGGAAGAGGGGAGCGCGGGGGACTATGGTGATGGCTCCATGGGTGAACAGGTGGTGGGTAACCTATGGGGCACACACAATAATGTAAAAGATATCAATAACAAAAATAAATTTAAAAAAATGAAAAATAAATAAATAAATAAATAAATATTATTGTCTAAAAATAAAGAAAAATGTGATTTGGAAAAAATACCTAGTAGAGTGTGTGTGTGTGTGCGCGTGCGCGTGTGCGTGTGTGTTTAAACTAGGATGCTAATCGATGATGCCAGTAACAGAGAAATTTGATCTCTTTCACAAACTTACTATTAAAATATCTAAGGCCTAATTAATAGTACAGAGTTATTTAATGTAGCTTCAGTCATTCCAACAGGTAATACACAAGTGTTATTTACTATGTTGCTTATTCACATGTCTAATCACTTGATCAATTAATTTTCTACTTCTATAAAGTTTATTTTTGCTAAGAAATTAAAGGAGCACTTTTAAATTTTGTTTGAATTCAAACTAATTTACTTTTCATTTGGACACCTTTTAGAGATTAAATTCGAACAAATACAAAATCATGATGCTCTTCTAAATAAAAGACAAGATATAGACATTACATATAAGACTGGAAATTATTTTTGATATTTATTTCTCAGTGAGGCATATATAATTTTCTTTTTACAAATTGTTATTCTTGGTAATCCAATCAAAGTATGGTTTTGAGGTATTTTTATGAAGCTATTTTGTCTTACACAAATAAACATTCAGATAATCTTTATTTATGTAATATTTTTCTCAGCTAGTCTCTTACAGTATCAAATATCCCCATGTTTTGCATATTTTGCTAACAGAAACATGACAGCCAGAATGCAGTATTTATCAAAACTTAATATAATAGTGACCACATTCTCTAGGGCATATATCATCTATTTTATCAGTTCTCATACATCACATTGTAACTCAAGTAATGGATTTATACTCAAAATTTGTTTTCCCATTTAACCTTAGAAATTTCTTCTTTCACAGTAGAAACAATCCTTCATTTCTTGCTGGCTCATGCTGGCTTTCCACTGCCTAAGGACCTTGAATGACCTCTCCTGAAACAATTGCACTGCAAATCATTGCTGATTCTCCTCAAAATGTATCACCCTTCCACCACCAAACACACACACTCCATTTTTTTCTAGATCTATTAAAAAACTCAAGTTCTATCAGATCTCAAAGGGTGAGATACAAAGTGTGACCCAAAAGGCAGGTATTGTATGATTCCAATTTGCAAAGACAGAAATACAGGGGCATGTGAGGTAATGTATGGAATATGGCTCTTAGATGAGGCCAAATATATTTGATATGAGCATACAAAACAGAGATTCTGGATTAATGTTGTAGCTTGAGCCCTAATAGTATGCTTAGTTTGTTGGCTTATAGACAGATTCAAAGGTAGCTGGGTTAAAATGAAGTTGAAGTTACAGAACTCTCTAAGTATATTAGGTAAAGTTATTCAAGGTTTAGGAAAACTAGAATAGAGTTAGAAAGACGTGCTCACCAAATTTACATTTGGGTGGAAAGAAGACAACTTCCAATAGGGTTGTGAAAAATGAGTTTGGAAAGGAACCCCAGCATCTCTGAATACCTCTGTCTTCACATCCTATAGACCAGAGTTTAGAGTGAAAACTTCTGCCAGTGAACAGAGATCCCTAAATGCAATGGGAATTGTGGGCTCTCAGAGTGGCAAAGGCCCAGCAGCAGCATGTCATTGCCAAAGTCAAGGTCTTTGTGGTCACAAACGTAGATAGTGAATTTAAAGAAGTAACACGATCTGGTTTGCAGAGACATATGACATTGGCTAATTGATCAAGTTGTCCCTAGAAACAAAATAGATGGTCAGTGTATTGGTTTCCTAAGGCAACTGTAAACATTTAAATGAACTGGTTGACTGAAAGTAACAGAAATATCTTTTCTCAGTTCTGGAGTCTAGAAGACTAGAATAAGTGTGCCATTAGAATTGTGCCCCCTCTGCATTTTCTAAGTGAAAGTCCTTCCTGGCCTATTTTAGCATCCGATAACTGATGGACTATGCTTGTTTTTGACTCATAGATGCATCTGTCCAATCTCTATCCATAATCACATGGTGATTTTCCTGTATATCTATGTTCTGTATCTAAATATCCCCTTTATATACTGACATAAAGTCACTGGATTAGGGCCCACCTTCAACTAGTATAATTTTACCTTGAGTGTGACTACAAGAATTTTATTTTCAAGTAAGGTCACATTCACAGTACTGGTGATTAAGATATGAACATATATTCTGGAGGCTTTGGAGGGGTTCTATATTACCCTACATGAAGTTTACTAAAGTTTTACTTGATGGGTATAAATGGAAAGTTTATACATCTAGTCTAATTTGAATCACCAAATAAGAGAGTCAAACTTCAACTCAATTTCTGTAGTTGAAATGAACCAAACTTAAGACCATAGAAGTTTGAATAAAAGCAGGCTAGGTCCCCTCAAGGAAGGACCCTATTTTCTGCCAAAAATATCTACCCTGAATTTTCCCCAGACTTTCCCAAAGGTATTAGTCACCACTTATCACTGTGACTGCATTGGGGGAAGATAAATGCAGTTGTATTTGTCATGGATTATATCATATTGATTCTGAACTGATTTATTCTGTACACTCAAGTTTTATCAGAAACTGAACACTTGACAATAGCTACCAAGACACTGTATAGGCTAAGCTGACCATCATCACCAAGGCGTTTTCTGACCCACTAAGGCATGAAGTTGAGGATGCTCAGAATGTGATTGGCAAAAGTAAATGACATGAGGAAGCATCCCAATTTTCCATAATCTTTTTTTCTCAGTTCATACCTACACCCTCATGAGAGTTGCCTATAACCAATTCAATAAGAAACTTAGAAAGCTAAAACTCATAACTGATATACTGAATAGTTTTGGATGATATAGAGACAACATCCAAAAGCAGATAGTTACAAACTACAATTTTCCAAACTCAGTTGGCAAATTGGCGACAAAGATATCTGGGAAGGAAGCATGTGCCTAGATCTCCCTGTTTGGGCAAAGATTGTGAAAATACCTCGTTCCATATGGATATCGACCTAAAAATCTTCTGTTCTCTGCTCATTCCTCCCCTATGTTCCCTGCATATACTCTAGCAAATACTGATTTTTATTTCATTGTGTTCATTTTGGCTTTTCCTGACTGTCTTATAAGCTGGATAAGAATGAGTGCTAACCAATTCATGCCTACTGCTATCCCTGCATTCATTCGCTCAACTTACCTTTATAAAGAGCCTTTCATTTACCTGGGGAAATAGTATGATAAGAAGTTTCCAACTAAGATATAGATTTTGTTTCAAAATATTTCTTGTGAACATGGTGTAGCAAAAAACAAACAAACAAGGGCCTCCCCGGTGGCGCAGCGGTTAAGTGCTGCGCTTTGGAGCTGTTGGCAGCTGCGACGGGAGTTCAACGCCCGGCTGGGGAGAATCCCACATGGTGCGGCAGACCTCACCTGCCTCGCCCACTGCTCCCCTCAGCAGTGTGTTTCTGATCTGCCTGTTCTGCTACCTGTTCTGTCTCTGGTGAACCCTCTCGCCACACCACGCCTCTGGCCTGTACCCCAACTTGTATGTATAAATAAAAAATAAATCTTTAAAAACAAAAACAAAAAACAAACAAACAAAAAAAACAAACACCATTCTGAAATTCAAAACACCTCCTAAGTAGATCTAAATATGGGCTTTGCAAATCTAACTTATTACAAAAAAAAAAAAAACAGTTAACTTATAAGAGCATATTCTAAAATAAAATCAGGTTCACAGGGCAACCTTAGGGTTCAAAGTTGCAAGGCTCATATCTCTGATGTGCAGACTCTGTATTCTCACCAAATCAGCATTCTTTATTTCTGAGCCAATCATCTAATTCTCTGACCTACCAGGATGATAACAGAGGTGAACACTCTAGAAAGAGAAGCACAGGAGAGCAGAGGGAGGGTTAGCACTTCCTGAACAGCATTTCAGTTTAGAACTAATAAGAGCTGGATTGTTTTTAAAACTAGTGCTAAAGTTTTAACTTTATCTATGACTTCTCTCATCCTTCTCCCCCTGTTGCTCCTTTACAAGAAGAATTCATCATTTCTACATGCCAAATTTTAGATTTCTGTTCATCTTTGAATAGAATTTATTGCAGCCTTATGCAATAAACACTTGGCAATTATTCCTTCTCCCATGATGACACACACCAGAGACCATTTGCCACGTGGAAGGCTGCTGCATCTTAGTGTCTTGAACAGCGCGCTCACTAGTATTATTGACTTCCAGTTGATTTAGCCCAGCTTTGCATTCTTACTTCAAGGACACTTCTTTTCTACACCATTTACACTTATCAATATCACTTCCAATATCAGATTGTAAATTCTCTATATCCCTCTTCTTACTTGGATATTCTATCGTTACAATTAAAGTTAATTCAATAGAAGTATTAGGTTTGACTACTTCAAATATAATGAAAACATTTTGGGGGATCCTGGGAATATGAGTATGGTATAAATGCAGTAAAATTGGGAGATGTCTTAAGTACAACTTACGACGTGGAAAAGTGGGAATGACCAGTCAGGATGTCACATCCACTTTATTAAAAACAACTAAGGGAAGTTAGAATCAAATGAAAATTTAACAAGTGCTATTAAAGGTAGTAAAGTCAACGATAGATGAAATGGAGATTGTAAAACTGTAGCAGTGTAATCCCCATAGAAAGGGGCAGGTTCTATGTTCCCTGCCCCCCCTAAGGAAGGGTAGAGCCAAATAGCAAGGGGAAGCTAAAAAGGACTTGAGGGAAAAGAAGACTTAGGAAAAACCTGCAGAAGATACAGGGAGCAGAGAGATATGTGAAGATACTGCACTTGCTTCTCGGCCTGGGATTGGCGCCAGGGACTTGGGAACATGGCAGGAGATAATCAAAGGTGACATGGGTGAGGACCCTGAGGAGGCAGACAATGGTAGACTTTACCTCAACTTGTATTTTGATTTTGCTAATTTCATTCCAGACTTGCCTGGCCCTTTCTGCCCTTTCCTATGGGTCCCCACCAGAGGTGCCTTAGACTTGTGGCAAGCTTTTAGGTCTCAGTGACTCAGTTTTAGTCCAACTCTGTTTTGCTGGGCATTTACTCATGGGAGGATGGGTAGTTTTGGATCCTTCATTTCAAAACCATATTCTTACTCCCCTCTCTATTGCACACTAAGTCTATTATAGTTCTTTCCTATTGAAGGTCTTTTTTCTTTTTTTAAAGATTAATTTATTTATACAAACAAGCTGGGGTACAGGCCAGAGGCATGGGGCGGCGAGAGGGTTCATCAGAGGCAGAGCGGGGAGCAGAACAGGCAGATCATAAATACACTGCTGAGGGGAGCAGCGGGCCAGGGAGGAGAGGACTGCCGCACCATGTGGGATTCTCCCCGGCTGGGAGTCAAACTCACATCCCATGCTGCCGACAGCTCCAGAGTGCAGTGCTCAACCACTGCGCCACCAGGAAGGCCCCCTATTGAAGGTCTTACGTACTAAGAGTATATCTGATTATATACAGCAGATGGAAGAACCCTTTAGTAGAGATTGGCTTGGGGGTCTTAGATCATCATGCACAAATGAGAAATCCTGGTGCATTTATCACTGCATCAGAGTATAGGGAAAGGGTTTTGCTAAAATAAAATCTAGTGAATGTAGAAAAAGTTTAATAACTTGATACTAAATTTAAAATATGTGTAGTATGGGACAAATACAATAAGGAAATTTTAAAAAGCAGTGAACACACACTTATGACATTAGGGATAACTAAGTATCCAATATCACTAATAAATTCTGTGCTTGCATAAATGTAAATATAGAACCCAGACACTTTACAGAAAAATTGTAAAGATATAAACAGATTACACTGGTCAACAGTGAGTTGTTACTGACTTAAAAAGCCCTAATCTGTAGTATCTTGGTGTGCTGAACATGAAAATAATCCTGAAAAAAAATTATTAGCTCTCATTTTGAAGATATTTCATATAATTCATTTTATATGTTTCTCCATGTAAATGTATCCAGTAGGACTGCAACAACATCCTAAATCAGCCTAGAATGATGTAATATTGCATCACATTGCATAATACCATCAGGCACACATCATCAGAATTGATTGCATTATTTTCTGATGCAGTGCAATACTACTGTCAGGCGGCTGCTGAAGTAAGCTGATGTCAGCAGTGCACTACAGAAAGCCATGTCGGAAAGTTTGAGCACTGAAAATATTTCAGACTTTGTGCGAGAGAGTTTAAGCTACTGTTCCATAGAACTGTTATTATTTAATCCATTTAGGCACAATACAAAACAGTCATGCCTCGAAAGTGCGCTGATAGTGTGGACAATTTCTGCTCTATTTGTGGGGAAGTGACATTTGCCAACCAGAAGAAAAGTATCACTTCTCCAGTGAAGAAGGCTTATCATCTTTACTTCGGATGCAAGCGTGGTGACCAAGATAAGCCTTGGGCCCCCATAGATGCTGTGCTACATGTACAACACAGCTGTCACAGTGGTTAAATGGCCAAAGACCATCAATGCCGTTTGCAGTCCCCATGGTGTGGAGAGAGCTAAGCAACCACATAAAAGACTGTGGCTTCTGCTTGGTTCCTCCGCTTTATGGCAGAATAATGAAGCAAAAGAAGTCGAGAACAGTCTACCCAAACATTCCATCTGCATTGAGACCAGTTCCACATGGTGAGGGACTTCCTGTTCCACAACCTCCAGCAGAATATTCTCTTGATTCATCTGATGAGGACAAGGGTGAGCCGACCTGTTCTTCTCCTGTCCCATCAGCATGCAGTGATCCAGATTTTCACTGTGGTGCATCATCAACCCCCATCAATCCCCATAACCTGGTTCGTGATTTTGACTTATCCAAGAACAAGCAGAATTGCTAGGATCAAGACTCCAGCAATGGAATCTTCTGGAGGAAGATGTCACAATTACTTTCTATCAAAAGCACCACCAGCAGTTGGAGCCTTTCTTCAGAAAGGAAAGTACTCTGGTATTCTGTTCCGATATTGAGGGCCTCATGAATGCCTTAGAAATCACTCATGACCCACAAGAATGGAGACTATTTCTAAACTCTTTGAAAATGAGTCTTAAGGCTGTGCTTTTGCACAATGGAAACTCTCTTCCATCTATTCTATTCCTGAACATCTGTACAAGACACAAGCAAAGAAATCTAAGATGTAGTGTATGACTTGATTTTTTACGGTATTAACCATAGGCCTATTACTATTGGCATGCATTTCATGATGGAAACATCAATTTATTGCCGATTATTAACAAAAAAAAACCCTGAGCCAAAATTATACTGTCATATTTGTGTTGAACACATACAAATTGATAGGAAATTACTAATTTTATTTCAATATCATGACTTTTGTAAAAATTTGTTGACCAGTGTAATTCACAAAAAATCTATGAAAACTGCCTGCAAACATCGGAGAGTTTTCCAACCTCACACTTCGCAAGTGAAAAGAAAATGGAAAGTACCCTGAGCAATGAGTTCTCATCGATCAGAATAACTAAAATAAAAACTTGACAACATGTTAAATTGGAAACCAGGTGATCTCAAACAATGCTTTAGAAATGCAAACTAGGTTGACCTTATGAATATTAATTTGACCACATTAAACAAAATTGTACATGCTTTACCATTCAATCCAATCATCTCCAACAATAGAAAAATACATCTTTACAAGGTTAATCACTGCAACATTATTTGTAAAAGAGTACAAAAAAGGAAATTGCAGAATGTTCTGTATTTTATATTGAAAGCAGAATTACATAAATATTTATTGGCATATTTTTGGAAAAAAAAGAAAGCTTAAAACAAGAAGCAAACAGGAACAAATTAAATTGCTTACCTATAGGAGTAACAGTGAACAGGGTTGAAAGAACGGAAGTTGAGGACATCCCTAAAATTCGCTTTTAATACATAATTGTAACTTTGGCAATCACACTAATTTCTAGTTTGAGTATTCACTGAAAAAGTAATACAAAATAAAATACAAAACAAATAAAACCATAGCATGGATAAATGCTATATTTAAAAATGGTTGTGATAAAACATGCAATATTAAGTAAAATTTTTTCTATGTTTATTTTTATTCCATGGTCATATATTTTGTATATGACTCTTTTAATTTTTAAAATTGTATAAATCCTGATGTACCAGCTCTATTTACAACATTAAAGGCTTATGATGTCCCAATTTTCTAAAAATCTGTAAGTATTTGACTCAACAACACTGTTATTAACAAAGCTAACTACTCTGATCATGCTGACTAAAAAGTAACATTTAACCCATTTCATCGAGACTTTCTTTTCAAGTACACAAATAAGCTCAGCATAACAATAGGAATCATAGCTCTATTAGAAGTGTTCTATAAAATATCACTTTTTAGGCAATGACTCTTTAAAACTTTAAAGTATGATATCTGGTCCTAAAAATATTCACAAACTTTTATTATTATATTTTATTTCCCACTTGCCTATCTGTATAAATGTGAACTGTTCTCATTTTTCCCACTGCAAGGATAGCTAGCACATAAATCCTGTTATATTTGCAAACCTCAAGTCAGCATTAAAAATGATAAACAATATTTCTATATTTGAAAATGGCCTTGTTGAGACAGAGAAAGAACCAGAGGCAATTAAATTCTTTTTCTTTTGTCACTGCTTAATATAATGCTTTATTTTTTTCCATTTCTGTGTTTACTATGCAAATAAAAATGAAACGAGATGAACTAATATTAATGAAACCCTTAAGTAAGTAGAGGAGGTAAAAAGTTCAACAAGCAATAGAAAACTCAATATGGAGGGAAACGGAGTATTTGATAATGAAGTTATCTGCATATCAGCTTGGATGGCTAGAACACATCATTAATAATACTGAGAGCATGAGCTCAGTTTTCATGTGAGTTTTACTTTATATGATAGTAAGTAGCTCTGTTCCATCATCTTACATCTTCCAAACATGTTTTTTTTTTTTTAAGTCAGTTAGGAAAGCTATTGCGTGAAGTTAAATTAGCATTTATTTGAACACCATTCAAGTTCAATATTCTTCACTCAATGACTGGATAGTGCAGGGAAAAATAAGATAAAATATCATCTTCTTTAATCCACAAAACTCTGAAGACATCATGAGAGAAAAACAAGCCACTAGAGCTGAGGAGGATGTTTTAGCTTTGCAGTTCAGGGAATGCTCAGCCGAGCTATATTTTCAGCTCAGCTACAATCTGGACAATTCTTTCTGTGAAGAGGATAATTTGACTGTATAGACTCATGTTTTATTTGTGAATATTGTTTCTTGAAAAACTTGCCACCCAGCAAAAAATAATGAAATAAACTACCACCCAATTTAATAACTTAAAGTTTGATCTTAGCACAATTTTCCATAATGGCAGAGAAGTTGCAAAACAGAACTAAGAACTTCTGTATATCCTTTATCCATATCATCATTTTTCTCTTTTGCTTATATATTCCTTTCCCATCTCTTAGACATACATTATGCTAACTCACGTAATCATGCAATAAAAATTTGCAGACAGTATATCCCATAATCTAACAGTAGTTCAGTATATGGTATGCTAATATTTAATGCAATTATAGCGAGAACCAACTTGAGATAGGACCACACAAAAACATAAATATCAGGAGTAATATTTCATGGTTGACAAAATGATAGTCAACCTTACTAACACCTTTCACGTTAGAGTGTCACTTTGAAATGTAACAATTACATTTAGAAACATATCATTCCTTTCAAAAAATTTTGGTGTGTAGTAAAATTCATTGATTCTGCAAAATACAATATTTTTGAGAAATTTAAACATTAGTCACAATTAAAAATACTTCAGATTTTCTTAAACACTGTTAATTACTAAACACTCAAGTGAAAAACAAAAGAAAATCCTACTATTAAAATGATTATTGCTATGAAATTGCAATGGTCACAAACTTTCCAATACAAATTAATATGTACTTTTTTTGGTAGATGGGCCTCAATAAACAGTATTAGAATTATTGCAAACTTTTGTTCTTGTTACAATTTAATTGAAATCCTTGCATGGTTAGCTTGTATTTATTCACATTGATTATCATATCTTCATTAGTTAACAAGTATCAGTAAACTTACCAGAAAAATCGATGTGTCTGTCCATGAACAACATGACCTTCCAGCATTTCTTTCACCTAAAAAAACATATTGAATCTGCAGTCATGACTGTATAATTTTAATAAATCATATGTATTTTTCAGATACATATGCGTACCCACATACAAATACACAAGCCCACATTGTAATATTTTAACTTATAATGTGGGTATCACTCTCTATGCATATTTCTGGGACTTCATTTTTTATTACTATAATATTACAGTCTTATGATTCATCTATATTATTGCGCTTACCCTGATTCAGTCATTTTACAACCATATAATAGTCTGTTTTGCACATTCATTCATTGCTCTAGAATTAAATGTTTGTTTTCCAAAATGTTATTTTGAAAAGTATTATCATGACCACTATTGGAAATGTATCTAGAGTACAAATGGCAAAGCTTCCCCTTGTTATATACTGGTCAGAGAAAACAAAGAATATAAATAATGATGAGGGCATACCAAGCGATAGAGAAAATAATTTTGGTTTGAATATTGAAACAATATTAGTACACCACAATTCATTAGATGAGAAATCAAGAGTCTGTACTAATATAATAAATTAGAGAATAAGAAGTTTGAAGAAGCCTCAGGATAGTTCCTCTCCAAGTACTTACTAATTACAGGAAAACAAAACAAAACAAAACAGTAACTTTAGATGGATACTCCTAGCATGTGTCATCTTAATCGTGATTGAAATCTAGATTATATTTGTTTTCAAGTTATATTTGTTTACATTATGCCAACTCAAGCTTCCTCTGAGGAAAATGAATAGACATCTTAAAAGTCTCAATTTCTAAAATCTCTTTTATTCTCTATATTTTTAGTTTACTTCTTTATGAATGTATTCCCTTCTAGGTTACTTTCCTGTTAACAGAGAAATAATGTAGGTTACCTAAATGCTAATCCAGTCTTATAGATTAAACATTTATTATTTATTCAGAATAGAAATAAGAAAGACAACCAGTTGTCAGATCCACTTTGTTATATTTGTGATTTTTATCTTGTGTTATGGTATTGATTTTTTTTAGCTTTACACAATAGTATGACACTGGATTTCATGATTTCATTTTTCAGCTGCAGCTGATTTATCTTGAATTTAACTAAAATTATTTTTATCTAAAGATAATATCTATTGTGCAAATATGTCATACTGAGATATTATTTGTATGTGTAACAGATATTTCCTAATTCATCTATGTTCTATTTAATATGTTTCTGATTTTGAAAAGTAATTTTCAGCATTAAGGTTTTGCATATCTTTTCAGAAAGACCGTAGACTTTTAATGCTGGAGATGTACTGAAAATGACGCCCTTTCAAAATCTACGTACCTACTGCCTGTTGTGATACTTATTTGTTAATATCACCTTTATATATTGATATATAACTGTTATCATTTGTGAAAATTCCATGAGCTTTTGCAGTATTTACTGCAAAGCAAGTTGATGGATTTTTCTTTGTGTATCTACGAGGAGTTGTAAGCACTACCTGCATGGGAATAGTTTCTTTTCCCATTAGAAGATTATATTTAATTCATTTTCAGTGAATTTAAATATTTGAGGAAGGTCAAATGCCGCCTAGTAGTCTCACTTTATCACTACTCTGCTTTCATATGCCATTAGCATTGAAGAAAAAGACTTCAGCACAGTCCTGAGTATTCCTTAGCATATCACACTATTTCTAGGAGAAGATGGGAGATTCATGGCGATTTTCATTATTTCTTAAATAATCTAGTATTTTGTTGAAAGACATGTAATATCCATGAGCAATTTGTTTTGCAGCATGCAAGCATTTAGAATATTTACTTGGTGATTTCCAGAAATAGACAACCTATTTTATTAGTTAAATAACAAATGTCCTTGAATCAGGAAGTCTACACTGTCAATGTCTCAACTGAGAGAAAGAAAAGTACATGGATCTTTATGAATGCAGTTTTGTACATAGATGTTTTTGATGTTGATTCACAGAATAAATGCTGACAAACAATGGGACTATTAGATAACAGAATTTATTAAATAGACGCTGAAACAGAACCAGCAGTTTGTAAATCAAATTGCTTCCCAAGCTAAGCCATTTAGTGGTTCAATTAGTACAGAAAATCTACATCACTTCTTTTTGAAAGGGAAAAAAATTATAGGTGCATGGCAATAGCTGTTTTGTAAAAATATAAACAGTCACTAGTTAACCATAATAATTACATATTTTAATTAATCGTACTTATAAATAAATTAAATGTCTAACAAGTATCAGGTATTTGTCTACATATTTGCACATGCTTCATTCTATTAAAAAACTGAAGTCAATGCAGAGAAAAGGCATATAATTTGATTTACTGGGAATTTAGTGAATAATGAAATACATATTAGATTACCTCCAAATGCATTCATGTCTTTTCTCAAAATTTACCTTTTGAAAGAGGATAAAAAATGTACTTTTTGTTCCTTTAATTTTTATGTATTTGAATCCTAAAACTAGTTTTATCTTTATTTGTTACATTCAAATTTATGGCATAACAAATTTTAAAAATTGTAACTCTAAAATATATTCTGTGATAAGAAGAATTTTCAAGGCACATTATAATGTGCTTTGAGCCGAGGACATTCATTAGAATATAACAATAACAATGGTCTGAAGGAATTTTATTGTGTGCTCTATGTCATTTGCTCAATATACATCTTCATTTTTGGCCCAGCATGTAGGCAGAAATAAAACCTAGCTTCATAATATGTTTCTCATTTTTGGATTTAGCTCAAATGCTTGAGGTTGTTTTTATATTTTGAAACTTTTGCCAAATCACTCTTCCTTTTAGCACTTTTGGAGTCAAATTTCTCTCATGGAGTATTTCCAGGATGAACTTGTTGAACATTTTACTCAAAGAGCGAATGCCATTTTTTTTTTTAAAGGTGACATTGTGAATTTTTCACATATAACAATAAAATGAGGAAATTAAATCATTTCTCAAAAAATATCTGCCATGTTTCTGCATTCATTTTTTACCAAATACTATAGAAAATTGTGCATGATAGAATAATTTAAAATTCTACAGCTGTCATATATAACAGTTATCACCAGTAGTTATTCTTTTCGATGCCAAAAAGGTATTATTTTTTCACTCCAGGTAATTAATAAAGTGACATGTAAAAATTAGCTATAAAGCATGGATATATCAATTTGGGTATGAATCAACACCGTGTAAGATATTCGGGCCTCCCCGGTGGCGCAGCGGTTAAGCACTGCACCGTGGAGTTGTCTTCAGCGGCAACTCAAGTTCCATGCCCAGCTGGGGCGATTCTCACATGGGGGGGCAGACCTCTCCTGCCTCACCTGCTGCTCCTCTCAGCAGTGTATTTCCGTTGATCTGCCTGTGCTGCTCTCTACTCTGTCTCTGGTGAATCCTTTCGCTACCCCACACCTCTGGCCTGTACCCCAGCTTGTAAACATAAATAAATAAATCTTTTAAAAAAAAAAAAGATATTTGACCATCACCCAGGGGCAAAAATTCAAATACATCAGAAAGATTTTCTTGCAGAAAAGTAGCAGTCATTCTGTAGAAAACAAGCAGTGTGACAAAAGATTATAATTTATTTTAATAAAATGTTGCATATCTGTTTTTTATTTTACTGAGCATATGCAAATTTGAACCATCTATGTTCAATCATAACAAGATATAATATGAAAATATGTAAAATATTAAAATATTCAATGCAACAGCAGGCATCTGGGTTAATAATTATGATAGTAATTTTATATAGAAAATTAAAATCTCATTATTTAGTAATTAAATATATACATATTGTGTGCTAAGGGAGAATGCAATGGTGATTAAAATGTTGAATCAGACAAGTAATTTATAATTTATTATAGTTGGGAAAATTTAATAAGTATATATATAGAATTTGAAAAGACACAAATAGAAATGTTCACAGCATTAGGAAAGACAAAATCAAAACCAAAATGAAGCAAAATATTGGTATTAAATTATACAATCAGGGAAATGAAAATATTATGTTTTTTGTAAATGCCTAAACGAAATATATGTGTGTGCATATGTATATACACACAAGCACACATATTTTCTTCTCCTGTTACCCAATACACTCTAAGGAAAAGAAGATCAGGGTGAAGAAAAAGCATCTGCTGTTCTAAAGTGAGAGGCCAAGAAGGTAATACATCTACTGTTTGAGAAAGGCTCAACAGCATTAACAATGGAAAGGATATCCACCGCTGAAACTCCTTTACCCACTTTATCAAATGGACCCTTTATCTCTGCTGAAGCATCATAAATCTATCCTCCATAAGCAGCTAAAAGTGCCTTCCACAATGAACCACTTCACCTAGGACTTTGACCACCAAACATCTAATCAAGAGCTTAAGCTATCCACAAACAAAAACAGAGACAAAGAGAGAGACAAAACGAAAGGACTGTTGGGTTGGGCTGAGAAAAAAGGTGCCATTAATAGGATGTTCCCACTAAGAGGCCATCTATCCTTTGAACTGAGGTCAATACTATCACCACCTTGGTGGAAAAGAAGGCGGCTCAGCAGCTGGTGATTGTACATGGTGTGAATCTGTTCCAGCTGTTGTCTCCCTATCTGCCTGTTCATGGAGACAGGGATTCTACTACATTACCAAGGGAAGGCCACACCAGGATGTCCAGTCCATAGGAAGACCTGTACTATCTCTACCTTCAATCAAGTAAAATTTGCATGGCGAAGGGGCTGGGGTGGAAGATACAGAACCAGTTACAATGACGTCTATGATAAAATCTGCCATCGTTGAAGATGCAACATCGTGGGTCCAAAACCTGTGGTTCACATTGCCAAGCTGGAAAGACAAAGGTTAAAGAACTGGCCACCAAACTAGGTTATAACTCCATGAAGTGAAAGATTTTTGTAATAGGGGCAAGAAATAGAAATTGACCCTGAATATAGCAAAGACAGGTATAATTTACAGACAAAGAGCAGAATAAAATGATAAACAGTAGAACATTCCTAACAGGTACTTGATTTGATATCAAGGGTAGAGGGAATCTTGCTAAACACATTTAATAGAATTCTTGCTAAAGGCAGGTCAAGATTTTAAGTATCAAGCGTGAGGAATAAAGAACATCATCAGATAATAAAGGTGGGAGGATTCTCTACAAACCAGCCTAACCAGCTTACCAGGATTCTTTTTTTTTTTTTGCTAAAACTGGGTTTTAAAGGATAAGGGCAATAGGTTAAAGTTGAAGACTAAATAAAAATAGGGCTCAGATGAGCCTCAATAAAATTTTTCCAAGGGCAGGGTCCTTGTGGATTCAGTAATATATGTGTGTAGCCCTCAAAGCCTCATATTAAAAAGCAGTATTTTTCCAGTCATTATGGATTTCAAAAGCTGGAAAAGTGATTACAGAGTGAAATGGAAATAGAGGAAGGAAGTAAGGGAGGAAGGGAAGGAAGAAGAAAATTGTGGAAGAGAATGAAAAAAATGACAGAGAAAATATGAAAAAATACTGATACTGCTGCACATAAAATACACAAATACTTTTCTGCAGTTTTACTAGCTTATTTTAGTTACCAATTTCTACGTAATAAAAACATTCCCCCTCTTAGATGTTTAAAGTAACAGTCCTGCTAATGTTTCATGTTATGTGAGCTGACTAGTCCTAAGCTGATTTAGCTGCATTTACTCATGTAGTAAACATTGCCTCAGCTGGGAACTCTCCACTGGTACTGGGGAATCCAAGATGGACTCCATTCTTCAGTCTCTCTCCACTACAGCCCTCTAATCACTCAGAGATGGAAAGTGGAAGCAGATGATTCTCGAAGATATGACACTAGAAGTTGTAGACTTTTGAATATCACAACTGCCACAAATTACTGATGAAGGCAAGAAACTAGGCCAGTTAAATTCAAAGGAAGGAAAAATAGACTACAATAAAGTGAGCACTTTATAAACTAAACTACTTCCAAAATGAAACTATTTACTGCAAGTAAAATAGTTCAATAGGGAAAGACTATCTTAAATAGCTGCCTCTATTCAAAAGGGGAGAAATGAAAGGTACATGGCAATGTTCTTTGTACTTGTAAAATCTACACATGCACAATTTTAAAAGGATACTTACTGTGAGGACAAAAATGTCTCTTGCTTAAGACCCAATTTTCACTTTAAGAAATACTTCCTGATAGAGGCACTTAGAGAAGGAGGGTTCTTCCTGGCTCTTTTCTCCACCCCAGTGCTCTAAGTTTTAATCTCTGAATCATTCTGTCTTCTTGATAAATCACCTGTGTTAGCCATTTAGTATTTTTCAGGCTGTTTCCTGCTCATTAAAAATCAGAGGCCCAAAGACCTCTTTTTATTTTAAATTATATCTGCCCTTTTAAGTTTAAATAGATATAGCTCCTTTAAAGATATGTGTTTTCTATTATGAAATAGAATATTTTTGATTTTCAAACAGAATATACTGTACCAAATATATATTCTATAATATATTAGTAAGAGGCACAAATGATTCTAAAGCAAAGTTCCTATGTATTTTATACTGTAAGTCAAGGTGCTAACAAACACAATTTTAAGCTAGTTACAAATTATCCTGTCTAGTTAATAGACTCCAAAGTACTATATTTAATTTTGTAAAGGAATAGTCAGAAGGTCTTAGATCAACTTCCCAGATTTGATTCCCAACTGAAGGACATGTGTCACCAGCAACATTCTGAACTCAATTTTTGCCCTCGGGTTTTTCTCATTTTAAGAAATATAAGTGGCAGACAAAAATCAGAAATGATAGTTTCATTTTACAAGCAAGATGGAAATACCTTTATGAAATTTGGTTGCAGATTAAGCATTTCCTTCTTGTAGATAAATGTATTTTATGATAACTTATCACAAGTAGGAATAACATTGGTTTACAACACTGTTTATGATTCAGATAATAGGGTCATACCCTCCATATATGTATTTTCTGTCCAGAAATGATCTTTTCCATATCCACGCTTGTCAAGTATATGTTCTATCTCCATGAGAGTTTAACTAACTATACCACCAATTCAGAGAACCTTCTCTTTTCTCCAGCCACCCAAATAATTTTCTTATTGCTCTTTTACGTGTGACTAAAAATCTTCTGCCTATAGTTACGGACAAGGTAACAAAGCTAATGGTACCTTATAGTTCTTGCATCAGGAGTTCCAGATTATCACTTCAATTGCACACTACTAGACCAAGGAAGTTATAAGTCAACCAAGGGGAGGGTAATAGAAAACCTTTATTTGTGAATAGCGGTATTTATACAGAGATGAAATCAATTATTCACAACCATTTTTGAAGACTATCACATGGGAATGGATACCAGTTTTCTAAGAATATCCTTAAAAAATAAATATAATGTATAGATAGTTTTTAAAAAAGACTAGTATTTTAGTGAAGCAGTGTATTTAACACCATAAAAAGTCAAGAGGAAGACAAAAATTAGAAAAAAATATTTTCACTGTAAATCAGACAAAGAATTAATACTTACCCTAAGTAACACATTAGAATAAATACTATTAAAAGCCCATTAAAATGTGCAAATGCCATGACTATTATTGGACAATCGGGAAAGAATACATTTTATAAAGTAATCTTACCTACTCAAATTATAATCTGTTAACAAATAGCTATCTTTTGATTTTATAAATCCTAATAACTAGAGAAAATCCTGACAATCCCACAAAACAACTATTAGAATAAAAACATTCAGTAAATTTAGAGTATGTGAAAACAACGTACAAAAATCCATTTAATTCCTGTATTTTAGCAAAAAACTATCTGTAAAAGAAATGAAGAAAAAAATCTCATTCATTGAAGCATCAAAATTAATACAGTACTTAGTGATAATATTAACAACGGAGGTAAAAGACTTTTACATTGAATGTTATAAGTCATAGCAGAAAGAAATTAAACAAATGGAAAAATATTCCAAGCTCATAGACTTCCCCAAATATAGACTTTTGGTTTTTATGAAAATCTGTATGAGTGACTGAATGTATATCAAGGATTCTCTTTTCCCAAGTTTTAAAAAATACCCGGCTATATCATATTGAGTTTTATTTAACGACAGAGTCTAGTAACAACAGAGAGAATATATTGGATGTAGCTTGTTTATACATTCTATGTTGGTTTCAGAGAAAAATGTCTGCACAAGCTTTACCTTTGCTACATTAATAATACAAATAATAACTACAAAAAGGTAGATATGGACTATGAAAAATATGGATTAAAGAAGATAAGGAATAGTACAGGCTTAGATTATGTGGTGAATACATACTTGGAATATTTTGGTAGATTTCCCAAAAGTTATGTCATTGTGTAAATATCCTAGTTTTATTTCATCAAGTCATTGTATTCCTAACAGCAAAGTAAGGTCTAGTTTGGATATAAGGGCGTGTGTGGGTGGTGTTAGACAGAAGTAGATCATGTCTTCTGGGTTTCAAGTTCTGTTTTCTTTCATTGATTTACAGCATCAGTTCCCTGCATGATCTGATCATTTTGAATTCTGAAGAGTTTGAAAACAGCAAGTAACCTTGTAAGGGTGATTTAAAAACCTTCAAAACTCCCTAGTTTTATTTCTCATAAATGTCAAAACTCTACAAGCTATATGTGGTCTTCACAAAAGGAATAATGCTATATCTTTATTTTGCCGTGATGGCAGGCATTTCTCATCTCTGTCATATTTGAGTAAGTAACTTTATCAGAAACTATGTATGTTGGTCATTGGCATGTTTATCACTTGACATATGAGTCACATTGTATCAAAGTTGAAGATAAGCAGTGACAATTCACTCAGGTTCCTGAATGGCAACTGCCTCAGTGTCAAAATAAAAGCAAACAGGGGCCTCCCCGGTGGCGCAGCGGTTAAGCACTGCGCTGTGGAGCTGTCGGCAGCGGTGACGCAAGTTTGACGCCCAGCCGGGGAGAATCCCACATGGTGCGGCAGACGTCTCCTGCCTCGCCCGCTGCTCCCCTCAGCAGTGTATTTCTGATCTGCCTGTTCTGCTACCCGTTCTGTCTCTGGTGAACCCTCTAGCCGCCCCACACCTCTGGCCTGTACCCCAGCTTGTATGTATAAATAAAATAAATCTTTAAAGAAAAAAAAATAAAAGCAAACAGTAAGTGTAGAGGATAGGGAGATAATGATGTTTCATTTGAATGCTGCCATAGGTATGAATGAGTATTGAACATGCATCCAAATAAATAATACTGGGCCTTTGTTTTCACAGAAACTTGGAAGTTAAAGACATATTTAGCAATATTTTTGATTAAATACATGTTCTCTTCTGATGGTTTATTTTGTCCTTCTACATGGTAGACAGAACATAGAAATGAGAGTAGAACTGGTAAAAGAGATTAGGGAAACACAATAGCAAGGCCAAAGATAATAGAGATGCGTTTTGATACATACTCATTTCTTGAAAATTATCATTTAGGGCTCTGGAAAGGCAAATAAGTATATTTGTTCTATCTCTTTTTACTCCTTACAAACATTGTCTTATGGAAAATTTGGTTATATGGGGAAACAATTCTTAGAGCATTCCCCCCATAGCATCAGGAATAAATCCAAACAAATTTCAGTTTTTCTATAATTTCTCTTACAAAAATCTTGTAAGAAAATATTAAAAATCATAATTCCCCTCTCTTTAGCTGATGGCTGATCAATATTTTACGGGATTATTTCACCTGTAGAAAAACACCTGCTTACACAATTTCTAAATAATAGCCTGAAAATGAATTTACATAAAATGATTTATTACAATAAAGATTTAAACCCTAACATGGCAAATTTTATAAATTAATATCAGGAAGTAAAAGACATGATTGACTTGCTAATAATTCCAAGATGACACTGATATTTTTAGTAATATCAACTATGGAAAGAGCAAAAATTTACCACTTATTCAATCAGCATCTAAATTTTAAAACTTATTTGTTTGATATATGCAATTTTTTAATTAAACAAAATTAAAAATCTTGGTATCTAGACAACTACCTCTGTTGTTCAAAGAAACTCTCTGAGAGATCTGGATGTGTGACCAAAATAGAAACTCTCTAGCAAGGCTATTTTACTTCATGTTATTTATGGAAAATATAATTTGATTTCAATCAAGAAAGCATTAGCCTAATGCTGACTAAGTTAATGAAATAAGAAGAATGTTAATATGTCCTGATTTGTAAACTAATGGGATAGAAACAGGAGAGAGCTTGAGAAGAAGGCATGGATGAGAATCATCAAGAATGCTTATTAAAAATCAAGTTACTCAGCCTCCTCGCTGTTGGCCTAAGGGTTACGTCTCAGTGCTGTCACTGCTAAAGCCTGAGTTCTATCCCAGGCCACGGAGCTGACCCACATATGGCACAGCAGACCTCTCCGTCTCACCCGCTGCTCCCTTTCGCAGTGTATTTCAGTAAATAGGACTATTCTGTTTCCCAATGTCTCTGGTGAATCCCCTCACCCTTCACCCCCATACCTCTGACCTACATCCCAGTTCCTCTAAACAACTAAAAATCAGATTATGCAAGTTAGTGTTTCTGATTGAATAGGGCTGGCGGTGAAGCATTCCTAGCCGGTTCCTGTTTCATGGTGATGATGCTAGTTTGTGTATCACACTTTGAAAAACACTTCATCGAAGCTTTATGCTACTTTACTATTGCAATTACATCCATACTAGAAAGTTATTTTTCATATATAAATTTGGGCTATAAATTACTACTTCTATTTGTGATAAAAAAGAAAATATACATCTGAAAACTGTGTATTGACATTTAGCCTCCTTGAGACTTAATAGCGTATTATCAGTTGAAGAAATTTAGTTTAAAATAATCATTTAAGATCCATGTTGGGAAGAACATTTTGATTTATTATTGTAGTTTTGAGTGATTGGGGACCTTTTAGTTCTCTAACAAAAGAGATTAACAGAAGACCAACTCTATTCACACACAATTGGTAGGAATCATACAGTTATATGATTTGTGGTCTCCCTTACTAGGAAAACGGGACGGGGTGGGGGGTGGGGACGGAGCGGGGCGGGAAAGGTTCTCGGTGAAGAATACATGAGTATAATGTGGGAAAACTTATGAGCTGAATGGGGAAACAAATGTAAGGTATGACAGTTTGTGATAATATCTGCTTATATCATTTCTCACCAGATAGCTCTCCTTTTTGACTATGAAACTCTCCCAGAAAGGAGATTCATACCAATTTCATTCCATCTCCTCTTGGGATTGAGTGGTTCATAATAGGGGATTATGACAGCATCCCTTTCTGAAGGTTCTGCTCTAGTCAGATAAGGGCAGTTCCAAAGGCTTCTTTCTATATTTGTTGATCGCAAATAGTCAGTAGAAAATAATCTTCATGCCCAAACTGCCATCTCTTCACCAGTGAAGAATGTGAAGAATAACGCTACAAATAATTCTTGTTCATCAGAAAATAACATCAATTTCAAAAGCAAATTTAGTCAAAATGACTAAAACTAGTCTTAACAATGCATATTTACAATTTACCTTGGATTTTAAAAAAATTAACACATTTACACATTTTTTTTACCCTACCTATACTCTAATCACACTATAAACAAAACTGTTTTCAGTGACCTATTAATAAATATTTTCTAATCGATAGAAAGTCTCTCTTTAACTATTTATTTTATCAACAATTGCCTTTAATTTTTTTTTTTTTTTTTTTTGGTCCCTTTGGCAGTAATCTGTAAACCAAATATTTGGGGCATTTAACGGATGATTTTTTTTTTTTTTAGAAAGAAGAGAATCTTAATGGATTGAAGAAAGCAGGCATTTAATAAGGTTCCCACATATGCAAGCTGCTTTTGATTATAAATTTATAATCACCAGCCATATAGACTGTTTTCTTTGTATGTTTCTTCCATTCTCTTGCATGAGTAAAGGGTTTTACTGAGTTCACTTTCTCAGTTTTTTTTTTTTTTTTTTTTTTTTGTATTCTACCAGAAGAGGGCTCAAAAATTTAGGCAACTGAAAACCTGAATTTTAATTCTAATGTGGCACAATTTTACACTTCTAGTTTTATCATGTGACAATCTAGTAAGTGGAAATTTGGTCAGCAAAAGTAATGGTCAATTACATAAAAAAATATTCAGTTTTCTAATTCCTGTTCTTACATTGTTAACTATACAAAATATTTAACAATGACAGACAAAGAAAGTGTTTGAACCAGATATGGTTTTGTCTTATTCCTTTGGGCAAAATACAAGTCAAAAAGAGAAAGTGGAGGAATTACAGTTTGTCGGTGGGTTAATAGAGAGAATAGAGATGGTTAAAGAACTCTGCCTTTCTGATTTCCTGCTGCCATGCTAAATTTTCAGAAGAAAAATAGTTTTCCTCAACTAACAAAGATTTAAATCTTCAGTAAACTGAAGAGCTATTTTGTTACATTACAGGAGCTCAGGTCAGGGATCACTTTTCATTCTTCTGAGATTCTGCGTCATTCATATATTTCCTAGCTTCATATGTACTCATCATGATCCAAAGATGATCATGGGCACTTTAGTTCAATGGGCATATGTTCTACACACACACACATACACACACACACACACACACACACACACACACACTCATGTTCACAGGCATACACTCACATACACAATTCATCAAGAACCCTGAATTCCACTTACAAAGAAAAAAATCAGAGCAAAGTCAATTTTAGATTTGGGTTGGGGTGGTCTTGTGGGACTGGGTCTTTTACCAGCAGAATTAATTCTGTGATTCTAAATCTGGATTGTTAGTGCAAGAACTGAATTAAATCATTAAACACCTTGTGTCACAGAACTGAAGAACTGGTGTTGGAAATGATACAACTACGTGTTTGCCATCAGGCTGGCAGAGGACACTAGTAAATTATTAGCTCTGGCCGCAAGAAGTGAGTAAGGGACGGGGAAACTAACATGAAGAGAATTCTAATTTATTCAAAATGCTATAAATTTTATAAACAATAATCTAAAAGTGTAAATCCTATTTCTATTTCAGTTAAAATTTATAAGATATATATACAAAATTAATTAAATTTACATATAAAAGTCTTTTAAGGGACATCTGTTACAGATTCTTATAGATATATATATATATAAATTCTCAACAAAAACAAAAAAAAACACAGAATCACTGTACTAAAGTGTTTTTTTTTTTAAGATTTATTTATTTATACATACAGCTGGGGTACAGGCCAGAAGTGTGGAGTGGCGAGAGGCTTCACCAGAGACAGAGTGGGGAGCAGAACAGGCAGATCAGAAATACACTGCTAAGGGGAGCAGCAGGCAAGGCAGGAGAGGTCTGCTGCACCATGTGGGATTCCCCCCAGGCTGGGTGTGGAACTCGCATCGCTGCTGCCAACAGCTCCACAGAGCAGCGCTTTAACCGCTGTGCCACCAGGGAGGCCCTGTACTAAAGTGTTTTATTGGATGATATAAATTAAAAAAAAAACCTCTACACATTTCAAAACACATATTATATGAACTTTTTAAGTGATAAATTATTGTAATAATAAAATGTCACATGCATTATAATGAAAATATGAATAATTCATTAGAAGAGAAACAATGGGAAATTAAACTGAGAGTCCAGAAATGCTGAAAAATTCTATTTAAGTGCATGCATTTCTCTGCAAAATCGAATGATCCTACAACTGTTACTAATTATCTAACTTAGTATAACTGACATATACTAAATTACTGTCTTGCTTGCTTTCGGTATTTGATTAATTTTTCAATGCCTTTACTTTTCCTCCATGGAATTTACTTACATTATTAGTTCCTATTTTATTGAAATAATATTTTGATGAAGTCATTCCTAAGTTCACCATACTTTCTTAAAAACTGAGAAAAACTGTGACATAGTCAGCGAAAATTTTCCTAAATAGAAGAGACCAGATCTGCACCACTTGGTGTGAGAAAGTGACTTTAATGCTCTTCTTAACTAGCAAGTCAGAAAAGGTGAAATCTTTGGTTTCTTGAAGATCTACTGTGTTATGATCCAAATTCCAAAATTCTTTGAAAAGGAGCAATTTGTTTCTTTTTAAATAATCATTAAATATTATAATATCTATATTAAATAGTATATTAAATATAAAACATTTATATATTTATAATATTAAATATTATAACATCTATAGCCATACAGTCATGGAAAAAAATAAACCAGATAAATTTTTTGCTTTTGCAAATGATAGAGTGCATTAATTTTCTACTGTTCCCAAAATAAAGTTGTGGCTTACACAACACATATTTGTTATCTCAGAGTTCTGGAAGTCAGAAGGTCTGACACAGGCCTCACTGGGCTAAACTCAAAGTGTCTCCAGGTTGAAGAAGAGCTTCTAGAGTCTGTACACATTCCTTGACTCCAGAACTTCTTCATTTTTTTCAAAGTTAACAATGTAGCATCTTTCTGATGCTTCTTCCTTTGTTACATCTCTTTCTCTAAGCTCAGTCAGGAAAGTGTCTAAGATTTAAGGTCTCCTGTAATTTAATTGGGCTTCAAACAAGACTAAATGGCTAAATTACTTCAGAACACAAAAGAAAAAAAGCTTATCTACACTTTAGAGATTTGCTTTTGGAACACAATCGGGACTTGACTTTGTGAGCAGAAGCTCTAGTCTTGAGCGGGGCTCCTGAGGCCTAGAGGCTGAAGTCCCCTGTTGCTGGAGGTGGGGTTGTCCAGAGTGGAACCCACCAACAGAAATTCAAAACTTCAGCTACATGAAGAAGAAAGCCTCTTCCTACTTCTATAGTATGAACTGTCTTAGGGCCAGCTAAGGAACTTTCACCATGTCCACCTGCTTTTTGACTGCTTTTCAGTCAATGAAATTTAACTCCTTTTTGGCAGCCAAGTACCCAGAACCTACATACACAACCTCCTTTCTTTTCTTGATTGGGAGACAGATTTGAGCATATGTTATTTTTTTTTTCTCATGCCTCCTTGTCCGTCCACTACAGTAAACCTCATCTACTTTAAGCATCAGTGTTTCAGTGATTTGATCTTAGCTGAGTGTGGGACAATAGGAGCCAAAATTTGTAAGTCTGTTACAAGCTTACTTGGATAATAGAAAATAATCTCCCCATTTCAAGATCCTTAATCATATCAGCAGGTACTTTTGCCATGGAAGGTAATATAGGTGCAGTTTTATAGACTTTAGAAAGGTTCTACGGTTAAATACAGCAACTCTGCAATTCAGCTACACAGACAGAGTGTTTATGGATACATATTCCCTTTTCATACATAGTGCTTGTGCTGCCTGATGCTGGGGTAGACTCATTACCAAGCTGCACTCTTGGATTTCAAAACTCCCTATCAAATTAATTGTTAATATATCTATTTTCTTTTTCTGAATTAAAAGAATGAACTGAGACTTCCATTTTTTTTCTTCCTGTTTGTTGTTCTAATGCATATTAAGCATATTTTATTTCATTTCAATTATATCTTGATTTATATTTTCCAATTAACTAACAGAGTATTTTTTTTAAGATTTATTTATTTATACATACAAGTTGGGGTACAGGCCAGAGGCGTGGGGCGGCGAGAGGGTTCACCAGAGACAGAGTAGGGAGCAGAACAGGCAGATCAGAAATACACTGCTGAGGGGAGCAGCGGGCGAGGCAGGAGACGTCTGCCGCACCATGTGGGATTCTCCCTGGCTGGGCATCGAACTCTTTATCGCTGCTGCTGACAGCGCAGCGCTTAACCGCTGCGCCACCAGGGAGGCCCAACTAACAGAGTATTTTATACACTTTGTCCACTGCTTGTCTAGCTACACACATAAAAGTGCATTATCAGAAATATTGATGTGAAACAGAGCATGAACTAGACAAAAATGAAACTGTTGACTTCTATACTGTGTATTGTACTTTTATTGAAATGTTCAGTGGAACATGATTTTAATTCTCAAAATGTTTCCCGCTATTTTTATGTAAAGCCATCAAAGTATGCTACTTAATATGAACTTTCAAGGAAATTAGCACAGGAAATCTTCATAGAAATAATTTATTTGTATCAGAATTGAATGAAGAAATTTCTTTCTTGACTAAACATGAAACACTAAGCACAGAGTCTGTGCCTTGGTGAATTCTTAATAAACTTCAGCTCTCTCTATAGACATAGCCCTAGAATTGAGCTCGTATTCAGCAGCAGGAGAAAACCAATATCCTTTAACCAGTAGTCTGCAAATTGCCATCACTTTTATGCCATTATCTCTAATTTCTTGCACAGTTGGCTACTATTTCTGACATTGCTATATACTAAAACTAATTTTCAGTTGCACAGCTATTCACATATCTGAAAATGCAAAAAACACAACTACATATGTTGCAATGCAAAGGAATTTTGCTTTGGAAATAGAAGACCTAAGTTTCTTAGTCACATTTCACCACATAAAATCTATATAATTGAAAACTAAGTTTTATTAATGTGATATAGTTAATATAGTGAAGAAGGAAAATTTAGGTCTGATAACCAGAACTTATGTCACTATGAGTAATTACTTAACATTTTCAAATATCCCATGTTCTTAATTATAAAGTAGAAATACCAGTACATATCTAATAAGACTTTTGAAAGTATGTTTTTATGATTGTATATATGCAGGACCATAGAATAGTTTATGATATATTTTGCATCGTGTTACATTTGTTCAAAAAATGATAGCTCTCATCTATAATTAGTATATAATTAAATATACCACAACCTATATTTTGCTGCAAGAAAAATGACATATATGACAATATAATATTTGATGAAATAAAATGATCTATTAAAATATGCGATAGAGTATAGCAGGAAGCATCTTCAATGATCCTAGAAATTCAGGTAAGATCAAAACTCAAAGCCAGGGATAATGAAAAAAAAACACACTTTCAGTCTCAATACTGATTACTGCAATTCTAGTAGCATCCTTATTTTTCTTAGTATTGTTTAAATGATACAGTCTTGACAATAAATGTGTATTAATCATCTCCATGTAGACAACTTAGAGAACTACATGAAAAAATATTTAAGGAAAGTTATAGAATTTATAATAGTATCTCAATGTCCTCTATTATTTATGGTAATATAGTCCTTCCAATCCAAATGAAAATGTCATCTTCTTGTGTCCATAAGAGTTCAGGTCAAAGGGACATTTCGTTAACTGTTGAGTGTTAGTTATTACTTAGTTATTACTTATTACATATCTTCTATACAAATGTCTTTTAATATCGTCAAACAAAGTAAAAAATATTTAAGATATTAATACAGGTTTTACAGAACTTTCTGTCTCTTAGCAGAATGTAGAGCTCCTTCTTGTAGGTGTGGTTTTGAGTACTAAAGTAAAGCATAATTTAATATAAGCAGCTCAAAATATTTTTAAAGGCATGTGACATCTTGAACTAAGATAACACAACACTCAAAGAAGTGTTTGAAATTGCCATGTACTAAAATTGGAAACAACAACAACAACAACAATATACTCACTCAAAAACCTTAGCTATTTTATATGGAAAAATAAAGGACGATCCACAAAGTAGAAACAAAATCCAGGGGTGGAGTTAAGATCTGCAGAGAAGTTATCTCAGGGAGGAGGAGTAAGCCTTAATTAAGGACTTGACAACAATATGTCTAGGTATGTTTCAGCATTACAGTTCATTTATGACTTACGGTGGCCGAAATCCCTGAGCTCCAAAGCTTTGCTAATGGAAGTGTCTATTACAATTATCCCTTGATGGATCTCCATTATATGTTAGCTGTGTGAGAGATAAATAAGTTATTTCTTTAAATTATACGTTAATAGGTGAAGGGAAATTATAACACATGGAACTACACTTGGACTTAGATGCTAAACTGAGATGTGATATCCTGAAAAAGAAGAATATAAGAGGAGATGTAGGAGGTCAGGGGAGGGTGAGAAGACATATAAAAAGTTTGCAAGGAAATAGCAGGCTACGTAAGATTAAAACTGACCACAAATTCTTTAACATAACTCTCATTGAGAGACATTTTTTTCCCCCTTTCCTTCAATCTGGGCTGGCCCATGACTTAATTTCTGCATGTGGAAGAAGTAATATCATAACAGTTTCTGGCCTAGCATTTAGCAAAATTGCTAACTTATGTATTAGTCCATTTTGGTCCCCTCAATTGCACTGTAAGAATCCTAACTACCCATCTGAAGAGACCACATTGAGAAACTCTGAAACTAAATGAAGAAGGATAAGGGGCCAGGTGTATCTTGCCTTTCGATTACTTTGGCAAAATTTCATACATTTGCATGCATCATCATGAATACTCTAAGAGAATTCAGCTTCCAAGTGAATGTACTGAGGTACACCAGTTATACTAAATGGTACTGAAAAACTGTCATACCAAAACATGCCTGGAATCCAGCCCTTTTCTCAAATGGACCTATAAAATTCTGAGATATAATCAAATGTTTTACTTTCAGTCACTAAATTTGGAGGAAAATAGCTGTGCTGAACTATACAACTGAATGATAAATATCTTAAATAAATAAGCATAGTACCAATCTGAGGCACCTGATGAATGTTTTTGAATGAAAAACTACATAATTTAATCTTTAAAACATCATTTTCAGTTTACACTTGAAGAATTAGACTCTGAGACAGTGGCATAGAGACCTTTCTGAACCAATATGATATGGAAAGACTTAAGACTATCTAGTCCTTTACCTAAGGTATTTGATGTATTATTGCCTGACAAATTGATTGGTTAAAGGCTAGTTGTAAATTAAGAAGGTGTAGTTTTGGTCTTTTCATATCTTTTCACTTCTTCCAAATGAAAATCCTTTTTCTCAAGTGTGATATAAGTGGTTAAGTCCAGTTTAACTTATGACAACTTAGCCATGGATGTTCAGTATAAATGGTCTAAAGCTTACTCTCATTCAGAAAACATAGCCAATGCACTGTCCCTTAGTGGCAATGTGACTCAATTCAAGGTCTTTGAAAGAAAGGGATAAATAAATAAGATAAAATCTGAAGAGCTAAAGACATAAAGTATCAAGACAAATCATAATAGTTGTATTTATTACAAGTTTAAAAACACAAAAAACCCTATAACACCAAACAATTAAATATGAACTTAGATCTTTCACTTCAATTATATGAAATAAGCCATAATCCATGTTTACTATAAAAAAGTGTTCTGCATTAAATTAAAACATATAACATTTAAACATTCCCTTCTATAGCTCATTACCATAATAATTTGTACTACTATCTTGAATTATCACAGATTGTCCTGTCAAATTCTCTATCAGATATTCCTCCTCTAGTAGTCAAAATAGTTCACTTTTCATAAATTCTCTTTATAAAGTGCTTTGATGACCAGTGTTGGTGGCAATTTAGAATATGCAATCACCCGGTCAAGGTTAACCACAACTGATTTATATGCATTTAAACATATGTATGATGTAAATAACATATTTATTTATATGTTAGCATTTGCCATACATTATTTATATATATATTATCTATTACAGGTGAACCTATTAACATGAATATATAATATATATTGTATAATCCGTATAAATATAGATCATATATCATGAAACTTACTGGTTTTCTTTCTCCATTCTCTCTATATATGAACACACACACATTTTAAGAAAAATAAATGATTCTCCATAAAATGGGTAAGACATACCTAATCAGTTGAAGGCCTTAACAGTAAAAACTGAAGTTTAACATAGAGGAAAATAGTTCTGCTTCAAAACCATAACACAGAATTACTGCCCAGATTTCCAAACTTCTGTCTTACCCTACATATCTCCATCATTCATGTCAAGTCCTCAAAATATATTTTTTTCATACATGTAATAATAAAAATAAGCATAAATGTTAATTCTACGCACAAAGTAATTTCATAGCAACGCTTAGATAAGCATTCAACTAAATAATTAGGCAACATAGGCTAATCAAGTTGACACATAATATTAACATTAGAATCAAGAGTCATTTCACTTATCACGTTCTTTAAGAATACATATGTGGGTCCTCCCCAGTGGCGCAGCGGTCAAGTGCGGCACTGTGGAGCTGTCGGCAGCAGCGACGCGAGTTTGACGCCCGGCCGGGGAGAATCCCACATGGCGAGGCAGACCTCTCCTGCCTTGCCTGCTGCTCCCCTCAGCAGTGTATTTCTGAATTGCCTGTTCTGCTACCCGCTCCGTCTCTGGTGAACCCTCTTGCCGTCCCACGACTCTGGCCTGTACCCCAGCTTGTATGTATAAATAAAAAATAAATCTTAAAAAAATACATATGTGGCTACAATTATATGGAGAGCCAAGTTTTCTGTATTTATAACTCTTTATTGTATTATGACTAACTTTATGACTTTATCATCTATACTTTACAAAGATACCAGTTGCTTGATAATAAGTACTTAATGTTGGAATTTTTATATCTTTGGTTCATAGCATAGAGCCAGACACATATTTAACCCACAACTGTCCACTGAATGAATGACAGTTTCTCAAATACAGTTTGTTGATAGTGAAATTGCATTAGTTTCATACAAATGATCCAAAAAAGAAAAAAAAAATAGATAAGATTTAAAGAGAAAAAAAGTGCTCTTAGTACTTAATATTAAGCAGAAATTCCAACTGCAATATTTTCAATGTTCATCAGTGAAATTTCTAAGATTTAAGAGGCATGCAATATATGAATAAAATATGTCATTTATAATGATCTGCTACATATAGTATTGCTTACTGTAAGCATCTTGTAATTTATGACAGAGGCATATCTTACCACACCAATGCCAACAGATGGTAATTACAAAATGAATGAAACAGACTGTTATTATACCACCATGCAGACTTCAACATATTTGTTATTTTATGGAATTAATCAACTAATGACTCAGATGAATTGCATCCATATTAGCAATTAGAAATTTGAATCAACAGTTTGGAACAAGAGGGTCACACAGGTGGAAATACTGAATTCGTAAGATATGGGCTCATTTCAGTAGGACCAGACAATATTTACCATGAGCAAGGTGACAGCTGGTTAGTGAAAAACTAGGCAAAGCTGCAGAAGTAAAATAACAGAGTAGACACAGTTTCCTTAATACAATTGAGAATGAAACGTGGTGTGTTGTGCATGTATGTGATTCTTGTACTAATTTGTTATGATGGTACAATTCATAGAACAAATTTGTAATTTTATCTTAATTATTAGGGAAAAATGTGGATATATATTTTTTTAAATATCACTAGATTGTATTCTATATCATTCATAAATATTAAAGTTCAATGAGTAAATAACTCTTTGAGTTTTATCTTTTTCATTATCTTCATTATTACTAACTTTATTAACACAAAATATTTGTAATGGTAAGTTTATGAAGCATACGTCTAAAACCAAATCCTTTATATAGCTTGTGATTTTTTTTCCAGTTGGATATATTCAGTGTTAATGCATTTTCGAAAATTAAATTTTCAAAAGTGGGAGATACACAAATCTATGTGACCGAACGGTAGGAAGCCATATGGTTGAGTAACGCATATGTATTGTACCAAAGTTTTACAATTCCTTATATCACATTCACTGTTCATCTTTTAATAGCTCTGTTCTTTTCCTGTGATGTTATTAGTGAGTAAGAAGTAAACAATGGGCGGGGTATAATTTAGTGGAACATATGTCTGTTTATTGACACAAGTGAGACAGTTTAAAACCACTAGGATCAGCCCCTGTTCCTATTTCTATGCACAATTGTATATTACCACATTTAGATACATATTAAAAGCTAGAACACTGAATTTTTGCTTTTTAGGTATACTTTCTCAAACCATTGAACTTTTTTTTTCTCAAGCTTCATAATAATTAAATTGTGTTTTATGTTAAGTATTCTCCAATATGCAGCAACAAGTTTAATACAGGAGAATAAATATTTTCTCAAATAAGTGCCTTTTAAATTAAGTTCAAGCAAACTGAAATCTAGACATTTCCTTACAGAATATCAATGATCCACAATGACTGATGTAGTAATATTATCCAGTTTCTAGTACTTTAATTTTTGAAAAAGAGAGTATGTCCCAATTATTTTCTGATAGATCTAGAAATATTATTTATAAAATTGTATAATCCTTAACACTTGTAAGCATAGAACCTCTGACCTCAATGTTCCTTTAACTTTTGCAGAAATTCTCTCCCAGGAGGTACAAGCAGCATTTAATTTTGAACAAACAAATCCTATTTCCCAATATGTGATAACTGTGTTTTTTAAAGCAGCATAATCATTAGTTTCAAATTCTACAAATCATGAGGTCTATGATTGTAGTATTAAAATTGCCATCTCATCCCAAATAAGGATATCCACTTTAAGTGAAGATATTAATTCGGGATAGCAAAGAAACATCTTTATCTACATTTAAAGAAAATATTTAGTTACCTCAAAAATTCTTAAGAGATTCTGAAACTAAATTTCTCTATTTTCAACTCTATGTGCTTATATGACAGTAAAGTTAAAACACATTCTTATTGCACCAATTTAGCTGAAAACTCAAAGTTAAAAATATAACTTCAGGGCCTCCCTGGTGGCGCAGTGGTTAAAGTGCTGCACTGTGGAGCTGTTGGCAGCGGTGATGTGAGTTCGATGCCCGGCCCCAGAAATTCCCACATGACTCAGCAGACCTCGCGTGCCTCGCCCGCTGTTCCCCTCAGCAGTGTACTTCAGTAGATCTGCCTGTTCTGCTCCCCACTCTGTCTCTGGTGAACCCTCTTACTGCCCCATGTCTTTTGCCTGTATCCCAGCTTGTATGCATAAATACATAAGCCTTTAAAAAAATGTACTTCAACAAGAACAAGAACACTGAGCCTAACTATCGGGGGTCAAAAGTAGGAATAGCTGCAAATAGGAAATATACAGATTCTTAAAAATGCAATTAGGTAACATAAAGAGAAATCAGGAACATAATAAATAGTATCATTTTTTTTTTCCTTTTTACCAGTATGAAAACCCACATATATCTGGGTAGTAAGAGTATTATCATTCAGGCACATTGGCCAGGAAACAACAAAGGCCATAAATCAAATCAATCCCTCAGAGGAAATGAACTGAAGATTCTAAATACTTAAATGGTTCTGCATGACCTTCTTCTTTCTGTCTGTCAATAGCTGTCTGTTAATCCCTGGGTACTCATACTACTTGCTTTCCCTAAGAGTCACTTTCTACAAACACTGTGAATACATAATGCACCTGTAGGGAAATGGCCTCTCCTACTTTCTTTCTATTAATATTCTGATAACTTTTGGGTACTCAAGATAAAGAGAAAAAATGAAATTGTATATTCAGCTGTTTCTACTATGACTAAGCTCAAATTTGCAAGCTTTATCTGGCATCTTCCTTTTAAAATAGTTATGTATATTGAGAAGGGTCAGTAATTAAAAAATTATATATTATATAACTAGTTTATTAAAACCTATAAAGAGATACTTTTTAATAGACATAGGAATATATTGTATAGGTCAAAATTTCAAAAATACCATGTATGTTTCCATTTTGTAAAACACAGCATTGAGTTTTGAATAGAGTACTAAGGCTTGGAACTAGATGACTTTATCAAAAGTATCTTGTTTTCCTTGTAACACCATATATTATATTTTCCAGCCCAGTTGCATCTATCCAAAATCATGTGTCTGGTTTTCATCAGGAGGCTACAAGGAGAAATGATATGTGTGTCCAGTCTAGATAGTAATAGTCAACAGTGTATGTGCCTTCTGCATGAATTCTTCCTTATGACTGTCAGCCAGATGATGCAAAAGCCAGATGACATAAAATGGAAAGTTCTTAAGTCCCAAAGATGTGAGTACTAGGACTGATAGAATTTTTTTTCCCCTGAAATACACTTTGGAGCAAAGATCCTTTCCTAATTGCCCCAACTGCAATATGACTTGAGAGAAAAATAAACATTATTCTGTTAAAGGACCCTGAGATTTTATAATTGATTGTTAATCATTTACCCTAATTAAATAAATAAATATGATAAATCAAATTCAGGTGTTGCCAAACAAAATAACATGAAAATATCTGTTCTTCACTTAGAATTGTTTTAAATGATAACTGATAGAGAATGAACAACAATAGATGCTGGAAAGAAACAGATTTGTGTTACTGAAAAGGTTCAGAGAGAACTACCTTCTAGTCCACTTGACTTATGCTGCTAGAAATATTTTCTTCCAGCTGGTGAGCAAGTCCAGGATAGCCTGCTATATGGTGAGATTCATCTAGTAATTGCTCCAGTTGACAAATAATTAATTCTAAAATAGCTGAATGAAATTTGATCACCATACCAACTTTACTGCTAACCCCCTAAAATTGAGTGAGGACACCTGAAAATATCCAGATCCAGGTGAACCCAACCATATAAGAAAAGCTGCCCTATCAAGCCACAACACTATGAGAATATATAATTCTGTTTTTTTTTTTTTAAGACAGTACATGTAGGAATCATTTCTCAAAAGAAAACAGGCACAGATTGTAGATTTCTGCTTTAACAAACATTTATGCCATGTGGCATTGGCTAGGAAGGACCATGTCAAAGATGGATGTATGACAAAGAAACAGCAAGAGTTGGGAAAATAATGCTCAGCACTTAATTGTACTGTAGACATATTTATTTTCACCAGGTTGGAGAAACTCCAACTCCTGGAGTAGCAACAGAATTATTAGGAAAATGGTTGTTTACAAATGTCAAAGACAGAAAGTATATTTAACATAACTGAGCATCTGACACAAGATGTAAATGTTGGTTGGCCCTAGTAGTCAGTGATTTGATATGTGAAAAGATAACCTAATAAAGAAATTATTTCGTTTCCATACAGGATTTAAAGAAAATAGAGAAAATTCAGCCTTGCTGAATCATTTTCTTCTCATTAGTCTCCTCTCTGATAAAGATTCAAAAAGTGAAATCAGCTCTAGTATCAAATCAAGGGTTTAGCTCTAAAAATCCTTAAGACCTGTGAAAGGTTGAAAGAAGCACTTAGCAGTTATTTTCAACTTGACAAAAGCATTAAGGAAGTTGTCTCTCATACACCTGACATGCAGACAAAAGAGATATATCACGTGTATGGTTTTTGGTACATGGAGTGCAATCCATATCAGAATATGAAACACAAACTTTTATGAAGTTTTCCTTGCAAAATAACTACCATCTCAGAGCAAAGGGGAAGACAACTAAATTGTTTTTAAAATAGGAGAAATGACTTTCACTTTTGAAATTTATATAGTGATAAGCAGGCTGAGCAATTAAATATGGACAGATTTTCATTAAAAAGGAGTTTTAATTCAGTGGGAAAAATTTGGAGGAAAGAAAATTTAGACAAGTTAAATACATACAGATGGACTTTGGAGCCACTCTCATGGAACAAAATTAGGTTCTCATCAAAAATGTCTTCTCTTCTGAGAGGAGAAAGACTTGAAACAGTTGCTTGCCTGAAATTCAGAATTGCTATGGAACAGTGATTCTCACGAGATCTCATGATTCTTCTCCTTTTTGAGTGGTGTGCTATTACAGTTTCTTATTCCTGTTTCATATTGTAAACCATGTAAGACGGTGGGATGGATTGCTTGATGTAGTACACACTACACTGTCAAGAGAAAGCCAGAATTTTCCAAGACTGTCAAGTTCATTGAGCCATATGTTTCCTATGCAAACACTTCTGCAAAATTTCCAAGTTTCTTTTACAGCAAATGTATTTGAAGAATCTTCTGGTCAAAAAGAAATCCAAAATTTTAGTTGGACAGTCTGAAGAAAGTAAATGTGGGTCAATGACTACAAATAACTGTTCAATTCCTTTTCATTTAAGCAAACAAATAATACTCCAATATCTGCAACTTTTACAAAATGAACAGTGCTTTACTCTGTAATAAGTTCTTCATTCCTATAAGTGTAAAGCAGAATTGGGGCAATATCCTCAGAAATACACATGTCACAAAGAGAAAGTTGGATGAAACAGAGAATGAAAAATAGAGTTCATCTTGACAACTAAGCATGATTCACTAAGAGTGGCTGCTTAGCGAACCATTGATGAGTGCTGGAAGCCAACCACATTACGCTCACAGTAAGAGCACCAGGCTAAATAACAGTGTTCTTGAGAAAGGCAAAAGCAGTGAGTGAGAGCACATTTAAATGACCTTTATATCCTTAATTCTAATTCTATATTTGCAGTAAGTTTTCTCTTTTTATGATCTAAAACTATTCAAAATGTTGATTCATCATAGGAAGTCAAATTCTTTGTAATATTTCTGCTCATTAAATATATCACCATTTAAATAAGAGCAAGAGATGTGGACATAGGAAGGAATAGCTGCTCAGGGTTACTGCAAAACTAACTGAACTTTCTTGTTGACAATCTTAATTCATTTAAATACTGTACTTCAAAACTGTGGTTATTATGTAAATATGAAATATCAGGGATTATATTCAAAACATGCAACACTGTGTATTCCCTTGACATAAAGATGACTTTAATTCTAAATTCACAACATATTTAGCTATATAAATGTATCTCAGGTGAAAGTGTTATTTTAGAAGTGTTTCATGGCTATTTGCAAGTATGTTTGACTTGCTATGCTAAGAGGTAAATTTTATTTGGAATATGGATCTTTTCAAAGAAAGTAAAAAAACATGCTAATAGTAATGTTTTTCAGGCATAAATACCCTAAGGACTTCCTTAGTGGAGAAGGCTGCTGAAAAAAAAAAAAAAAAAACTATTGACTTTCAAGAGAACTTGGTAATTAACCTCCTGGCGGTTTCCTTCAGGCTATTCTGTTAGTCTCAGCACAATGGTAACTTAATTCTACAAACAAAAATTAAATAAGTTTTGGATCCAGATCTTTTGAAATAATAAATTTAATATTCCACTTATATTAAATGTACCTATTAGAACTAACATGAAATGAGATTTTATTCTCCTGCTTAGAGGAATGTTGGTTGAAAAAATGGGGGAATTAACAAGTTTTATTTTACTTAATGAATGTAGTCATATAGTTATAGAATTTTGAAAGGTAAATATAAATGTTTTTGTGGACTACACTTTGTCAGGATGTAAAGGAATCATTCCACACCCTTCTGGGTTTTTCAGACTGGATAAGTGATCAAAACAGCTTCAGATGAGTTACAAAGGGAAAATCAAGTTTAATTACAGGTATGGAGAAATTTTGTGGTTGTAAATTCCGAAGAATGAGCAAGTGAACTCTGAGTATTTAGCTTGTGTTTAAGGACCAGAGAATTAAGGAAAGAGAGTGGAAGGCTTCACACTGCAGATAAGACAAGGTTACAAGCTAGCTTCCATGCTTATTCTGTTAATAAAGACGATGTGCCTACAAAAAGAGAACATAATGCACTGATAAACCTGCACCTGGGTGATAACTTCCCCTCCCCAATTATAAGCTTTCAGGTCAGACAAGTGGAACAGTGATTTTCCCATTAGGAAAAGAGTATGAGCTTAGATATGAGAATATTTTTCTATTAGGAAGGGCCAAAGGCTTCAGCAAGGACAAAAACCTGTCCTTAACCTCAAGTAATTTCATTGTTCTCAGCTCCAAATAGTATGCATACCACAGCAGGACATCTGGAGACCAGTTCTGAGAATTTGGGGATGGTCAGATTCGGGTCTCTTCACTACTTGATATTTAATATATTATGTCTGGGTGGAGGGAAATTTTCCCCTACTTCTCTAATTTCTTCTAGACTGAAGCATTAAATAAGCATCAGAAAGATTAATAATTTAGAAAAAAAAAGTTTAATAATTACGAGTATACCTCTGTAACATTGGAGAAATACAGTAAAACTGAGTGACTCAATAAAATCCCTTCAGTCACTACCTTAAAATAACATCTTTTAGAGACAAAGGGATATTTGGAAGGGCAAAGTGTCAGTCATGAGAAGTCAGCAAGAAAGGCAGGGCCAAAGGATAACCATTTTGCAGATTTAAATTGCTGCCTTCCCCACTGTTAAGAGTTACATTAGGTCACTCCCCCATAAAGTGAACAATATTTCCACAAAGGAAGTTTGTTCTTTCATAAGTGTGAAGTCTCTTTAAAGAGTGCACCTCCAACCAGCTTTCATTAACTCCCTCCTATGAAATAATCCTTATGTTAAAGAGACATATGGAGACATATGGGGGGGCAGATTTTGTTCCCCTAATTTTTTCAATTATCTGGTACTAATTTCACAATATTAAATTGAAAATCAGATTATAGAACACTATATATGTTCTGGGTATGAAGACTCAAAATGATAAAACAGATAATATAGAGCGTATCCAGCTTATTTACTGAAGCACTATTTTGAAAGCGGCACTGCACTAAGAAAAAATAAACATCACGATGGACCCTCAAATTAATTCTATGAGTTATTTATTTTTATTGAAAGTCAAACATGAAATATCTAGTAACAGGAATCATTAAAAACAAAACTCACAAAAATAGATGTTTAATTAATTTTACTAAAAGATCAATTAATTGGGAGGCATTCCTGTGCAGATACCGCCAGGGCTGACACAGAATGAAGGATATTTATACATGGAAAAAAAACAGAACATGATTATGTAGAACATGATTATTAGCAAAAGAAAAATTATCTCAGGTAAAACCAACTTCCCTCAAGGGCAGACAGGGGGACCTTGTCATACAGATTACCTCACTGATGTTGATCTAGAAACTTCTTATTGGTTGCTAAAGGATTACATTTGGGGAAAGGTTGAAACTGAAGTAAGGTTAGGTATAAATCTTGTTGGAGGTAAAGCATGAAAAAAAACCCATTTTGGGGTCGGCTTTTTTCTATTTTTAACAGAAATATATCAAATAGACCTTTATGATAAAGTTCCTGTTAGCATGGGTATAAGCTGGGTTGTATTTGAAGTTCTTTTTTGCAGCTATCCCTATCAAAAGGGATTCAGATCCCTCCAGTGTCTTTAATTTTTATCTCCTCGGGGTCTTTTTTGTTCTTCCTGAAAATCTGTTCTTCATACACTGCCTATGTCTTGAAAACTCTTTCAATTTTGATACACTGTTTTTACACTGGGGTTGTTTTGGTGTGAAGCTAAGAAGAGAAGGAGGAGAAGGAGTCTATAGTCTTATGACTAAATACCAGTATTTGAATTGGTTTGTCTCTCTGGGCTTTGGCATTCACAGTGTTTTTTAACTACTATCCCCTTCTCAGATAAAACACGAAAGTGAGATGTAGAATATTCTGGGGATATCTGTTAATGGTTACTACTCCTCTACCTCTACTAGAACCCTGGTGGAAACTTCTTACTTTCTACCTAAAGGACCTAGTGATGTTCTTGGATGTAAAATGCATGAAAATATATTCACTCTAACACTAAAGTTCCCGGGTTTTTCTCCCTCTCATGGTAATCTATACACATCTTCTAGCAATTCATCAAAAAAAAAAAAAAAAAAAGACTGTTTTAAAGAGTTCCTGCAAAATTATGATTCCTGGGGATACCATTTGTGATAAGCATATTTTAGCTATGAATGTCTGGATTCACCTGTATCTCCAGATTTTGCTGTGACCTCACTTCTTTGATGGATTCGAGAAAAATCATTAATTTTCATCTTGTTCAACATCTCATGTTTTGCTTTAAGTAAATGAGTGACAACTTTCAAACACTTCATAAATTCAGCCATAGCTGAAATCTGATGTGTATTTTTAAAATTTAGAGATAAAAGAGAATAAATAAAAGAAACAGACCTTTAATTACATATTCTCAATTTCCATAGATGAGAATTATTGATATTTATCAAATGTTGGTCAAGTTGAAGTGTAAGAGGAGTAGGATCCTGGATGACATAGTCACAAATCTTATTAATTTCTTTCCTCATTCCAGTATACTAGGAATTCTTGATTTTTTTCTTAATTTAAATTTCCCACACATGTCTAAAAATACACACTATTGTGTCCTTGATTAACTCATTGTCCTCAATTTTTAATCACCAATACCTTTATTTAGTTACTTTTATATTCATTTATTTTTAATTGAGGTAATATTGGGGCACTCCATCAAGTATTACCACTATAGGGCAACCACCACCGGCTAACCCATACTTCATCACCATAGACAACTGCACCTCCTCCCCTCTTTGTTCTCCCACACCCATACCTCTCCCACCCTTGCTGCTTCAGATCTTTGGTCAACAATCAGGGGTTAATTTTTAAACTTGTCTTCATCTGACTCTTGGTTTAGTTACTTTACATTACACATATTCACACCTCATTTGTAAACCATGTAAAACCTGCTTTGAACTTAGTGAATTACTGACTTTACAACAACAGTCTTTATCAATGGGACAATTCAAGACAGAATAATTGTACTTTTCAAAAGTAAAGTATTCTCTCTCTCTCTCTCTCTCTCTCTCTCTCTCTGTAATTTTGTGTGTGAGAGAGACTGTGTGAGAGACTGTGTGTGTGTGTGTGTGTGAGCAAGAGAGAGAGAAAGACAGACAGACAGACAGACACAAGGGATCCTCCCTCATTAAAGCAGAAGCATTTTAATTTTCTGAAAAGAAGCTTTCAGTTTTACTGGTGTAAGTATTATGCTTTACCACTGGCCCCAAAATCTGGCAGTGGCAGATTAGAATAAACTGTTTGAATTATTCTATAGAACATAAATAGAAAGGACACTGAGTCAGTAATAAAATAACATTAACATGAGAAAATAACCAATGAATATTATGAAGCCCAAATAAAGGGATGATAAGAAAAGAGATTTTAAGAAAATGACCTCTCCTATGTCATGACCTCTCATCTTAAGGAATTCAAAATAGTAATACATTTTCCTTAAAATGATTAACAATATATTTTGGCAATTGACAAAATTACCAACTATAAAGATATATTAATACACTGCAAGATTTTCTAAGGGAGTAAAATTCAGATTTCTTATACACATTATACACAATTACAGGAACATAGGCATTGTATAATATTTCAGCAATATAAAGCATCAATGGATTCTCTAAATGAAAACAATTTTTTTAGTTTTTTTCCCTAAGATTCTGCAGCATAAATCTGGCAAAGGAAAGCCAGAGAGAAAAGCCATTTATCTTGGATGTGGTTTGAATCAAATTCAAAAGCTGGATGTATTTGATATTAATGAGAATGCATGTCCTCTTAGTCCTTAATCAGTTATCTGTCTCTTCTATTACACCTACAAAGGCATTATTTATCCCAAGTGAATGACAGCATTGGATGTAAGATCTACTATAGATGTCAGGAAAGTAGCATAGAGACTCTCCTTAATTTTTATAAATCTTCCAAACTCATCATTGCTTTCCTCATGATGTTAATCAGCTATTCAAATTAAAGCATTATCTCACACATCACTTAGAAAAGAAATATAATTCAAATATTTTAGTAAAACATTCACTTAAAGTATATTTGGACCGTATCTACATGGATTTTGAGGAATTAGATACAGCTAAGATTTATAGAAGTTCTTACTGGAATAGCCAGTAAAACATAAAAATGCAATCCACTCTAAGATTGAAAAGTTGCCCAGAATTAAATGAGATTGGAGTTGAAAAAGCTCTCTTGTTACTCTTTCACTTTGATGACATTTCAGTGCCTATGTTACATTTTATAAACATGGGAAAATTGTATACAAATGTAACAGTAGAAACTTGGCATTTCATAGTAATAAGAAGACAAAAGTTGTATTATATTCTCACTATGACAGTTTTCCAATGTGTTTAGCTAAGTTCCATTTTCAGTCATAACTGGGATATAAGTATGTTGGAGTAAAGATAATATCCTCTTTTTGGTGCCACTTCCATTCGTTCATAACTTGACATTCATCTTTGGGTACCACAGAGTTGGTGTAAACCACATTAAAAATGACATTTTGCACTGTCAGACATTTCCACAGGTCTAAGAGTAAAAAAATAAATTTATTCACTAGGTTTCTTTTTTTTATGGCTTCAATATAGGTATTCCAAATCTATGTCTATAGAATATTTATACACAGGTTGTACAATTTCATTTACATTCTTATTGAGTTCAGAAAGAAAATGTCAGGTATGCACCAAAATGTATTTAAAGCTCTCTATTTTACTGTCAGCGGAAAGATTTACAAACATATCTCCTTGCAAATATGCACACACATAACTCCATGCAGTGCAATAAGTTAGGTATTAGAAATGCTTAAAGAAGTCTGTGAAGTATGACTTTTCCCTCTAGTATTCTGCCACTTTCCCTGCATACAAGATATCCAAAAGTGAAGTAATTTTCCCTAGGGGATACTGAGTGTAAATATCATATGCTTCAATTCAGTACAAAAATTCTTTGAAATCTGACCTCAATCTGTATTGTAGCTGACAAGATTACATTAATTTACAGTGTTTAACACAAATCATTATGATATTAAGGATATGAAATAAGTACTGAAGAAAATTAATATGACCTTTGTCTTTCTCTAGCAATAATTTAATATCGTTATAAAAAGGATGGAAGAACAATTCCTTTGATCATAAAAAATTATAATTAAAATTAATATTTAAATGGTACTTGGTGGAAGCACAAAACAAAACATAAGTTCGAAGAAGTATTAACAAACCAAGGCATTAGACAGGTGATTTTTAATATGGATTTTGAAGAGGGGGGTGAAATTATTAATGAAGAGAAGGAGCACAGCAGGCCAAGGCCAAAGTCAAAGAACTAGGGGCACTAAGCTGTGTTATGATGTGTTCTGATTATAAAAGCACCTGGGATTGTCGACAGTAGCTATTTGTGAGATGCAGAGAATTTGGCTGTAGCAATGAATGGGTAAAGAAGAAAGATTTATGTCAGCGTGTGTCAAGTACATTTAATGTGAGCAGAACCACACCCTCGGCTCATCACATTGCAATTCTCCATCGTCACTAAAAGGAAGTTAAACTATTAATAAACACAATAAACACATATACTACAGGAAACTACAATAGGAGAATCTCCAATACACACACACACACACACACACACACACACGAGAGAGAGAGAGAGAGAGAGAGAGAGAGAGAGAGAGAGAGAGAGAGAGAGAGAGAGAGAAGAGACGAAGAGACTGAAGCCTTTTTTCCTAAGTGTTGGCCATCAGTAAATCAGTAAGCTAAGTTGTACACTTCCATTATTCCTTGAAACCCTTTTTAGAAATTTAGGTGGTCAGTATTTACATATGCATTTCATTTTTGAGTGGATAGAATCAAGATTTATTCTCATATAAATCCAGAACCAATATTCTGCTTTATATTTAACAGAATTCTTAAAATTTAAACTCAAACAAAAGCTCCAAAACGTAATTAAACCATTTCCCCTCCCCATCTTTGTTAACATAAATGGTGATGATCGTAATCTATGGAATTAAAGTATCTTGGACTCAACTCTTTACTGATATTAGGGCTTAGAAAACAATTCATATAATTTCTATGAAACATTTTGCTCATATGTAATGGGTGAGAATAACAGAGCTTACTGTTATCCTGACATAGTATAAGATATTAAGTTAATGCGGGCCTCCCTGGTGGCGCAGTGGTTAGGCGCTGCACTGTGGAGCTGTCGGCAGTGGCGATGCGAGTTCGACGCCCGGTCAGGGAGAATCCCACATGGCGCGGCAGACCTCTCCTGCCTCGCCCGCTGCTCTCCTCAGCAGTGTATTTCTGATCTGCCTGTTCTGCTCCCCACTCTGTCTCTGGTGAACCCTCTCGCCGCCCCACGCCTCTGGCCTGTACCCCAGCTCGTATGTATAAATAAAATAAAATCTTTAAAAAAAAAAAAAAGATATTAAGTTAATGCATTAAAATATTTCTGCACACATAGGAGATACTCAACAAGTGTTAAATAATCATCACAGTTATTATTATCATTACCATCTATTAATTTTGATCTTGGAATATTGTTGTGTCTCTTGATCATATGACATTTTTATAATCAGACAATATAAAATATAAAATATCAGAATAAATGAATACTAAAAAAATAAGATGCTAAAAGGTTATGAAACATCCCTCCACCTAATCATGTTTCTGAAAGATGTGATAATGTAAAATCACAGACATAAACTGACCTTATAAACATTAGTTTCCATCTATTTTTTGAGAAAAGGACCAAATTCCTCTCTCAGGAGAAAACACTGATACTTATAAATGTTAGCCACATCCGCTGGATAACAGTTAAAATGGGAGATACTGGAGATATAAACATGAATTAACAGTGTTGCTATTTCTCATGCACTCATTTGGAAGTATGGATATATAAATAAAAAATAACAAAATCACTATATAAAATGCAATGTTTAATGGAATTTACTGATTTATCAGCCGGAGAGGATTTGAATGCTAGCTTGCAAATCACAGCCTTTAACCCTACACAATTTTAGATCTCAGAGTCTTATATTTTGTTATCTGTTTACAGATGGACGGTGAAATGGTTCTTTAAAGAGAATATTAATTTAGTTTATATTCTTTGTGCAATATAAACACAAAATATCTGGAGGTAATAATAATTTTCTTCCTTTCACCTGCAGAATTCCTGATCTAATGCAGATGTCAGTAGAAAATTCAATGACACAACAAGTTCAGCCAGTTAAGAAAATAGAAATTGTCCCATTTGTCATAAAAATATATTGGATTTCATTGAGAATGTCACAAGACAAAACGGGAGGGTTGAGATTTCAGAAAAGCAGAATAAGGATCTCTAAAAATATGTTTGTTCATAACAGCAATAAAATGATTAGCTACAAATTATCAAAGTCAAGATTTTCAGAACTCTGGAAATTAACCAAAATAAACAAACAACCAGGGGATTTTTTTTTTTTTGAGAACAAGCTGCTGAATTTCAGTAATAACAGTAAGATTTGTGGCCCAGTAGGCTAGCTTACTCACATCCTTTCTCCCACCTCTGCTATAACCTAGAAAACTATCAGACTCAGAAACATAGTTACTGAGAAAACAAGCAGTCTGTAGCTCCCTACAAGTCTGGTCTAGCCAGAGTTCCTCAAAAAGCCCCATACCTAGAGCAGGTTCACAATTCGACTTGTCTGGCAGCTTCCTAAAAAAATCCCAGTTGCAGTGGTGTCATTATCTGAGATAACTAGGATATCTCAAGGATGTAGCTTTCTCTCAAGGGTATTTGTTGAAATAATTAATATAAAGAAAATGTAATGTCATAACACCTTCAACTTTGATGCACATGGGAGCAAAAATGAAGATGAACAAAATTTAAAAGCAAAATCTATGGAATGACTTGTCCACAGAGTGCTTTAAAAAGTTTGTCATTATATACACAATGGAATACCATTCAGCATTCAAAGAAGATAAACACATGCAATTTGCAGCGACATGGATGGAATTAGAGGGGCTCATACTCAGCGAAATAAGCCAGAAAGAAAGAGGAACAATATCGAATGGTTTCACTCATAACAGGACTATAGGGAAACCAAATAGGAGAGAGAAACTGGTGTCGGGGGAGGGGAGGATAAGGACACAAAATGGAGTAGAAAAGGACACAAGGGACCACGGAGATGGATCACGGGTGAATTGGTGGTGGGTTACCCAAGGGGAATACAAAATGTAAAATATATAAATAACAATAACAATAAATTAATTAATTAAAAAAATAGAAGGTTTGTCATTATAGCACATCTAAAGACTGTACTAGCACAAAGATGTAGTCAGACCCCCAAAGACTGGAGATAGCCTCAAACTCTGACTTGTGGCTGAACTTGAGGTCCATAAGTCAGGAGATGACAATTAAGGCAAATTGAAAACTGTGTGATAATTAAAAGTTTGTCCAAACACAGACACAAGTCCTCTGGCAAAGTTAAAAAACTTACAGCTGAAAACATAAGGAAAAAAAAAAAATACTAACTAATCATTAACAGCCCTGTACACTAACTGAGCTGTTAATTACAGTGGAAATACATGAAATGGGTACAGAATTTACAGAAGCAGTCTTAAAAGGCAAAATGTTACAGACAATTAAAAGATCAGTAGTTGCCAAAGAAGAGAGTTTGGTGGGAAGCAATCAATAGGCATAGCACAGATTTTTAAGGTAGTGAAAATACTCTGATGTTACAATACAGATACATCATTATGCACTTATTAAAATCCACAGAATACACAAAGCCCAGAGTGAATCACAATTCATGTAACCAGAATGCATTAACATAAGTTCATTCTTGGCAAAAAATATGATTTTCTGATGAGTGACATGCATAATGGAGAAGATTATATAAGTAGCGGACAGAAGGCTTTAGAGAAACTCTAAATAGTTTCCTCTCAATTTTATTGTAAAAGTGAAACTCCTCTAAAATTTTATCTTTTTTAAAAAAAGGATTGGTTTTAGAAAGACATTAAGCGAATAGCAGCAAAACAATACAACAAAAACAAAAACAAAATTCTACAATAATATAATCATTCGAAATACTATATTGTAGTCTGTTTATCAAAATAGAAACTGAACTGTATCTGACCAAGCTGTAAGAGGAGGGAAGATTTTGTTAGGACGAAGGTAGTGTATTAGATAATAGACTAGAGCAATATGAAAAGGAAGGTGGGCTCTCCAAGGCCATGTAAAAGCTTATATAAATTTGGAAAATCATGTTTTTACTGTTATGAGAGAAAATGTTAGAAACTGACTATATATTTTGTTATAAGATCTAAAAAATGAATGAGACACAAAGAAAATTAATAGGAAAGCAAGGGTAGAAGAAGGACCTTAGAGAATTTCTGAAAGAACAGACATGGGTAAGAAAGCAAGTGAATTATGAAAAAAAGACATTAACTCAAATTTGTCCAATAGGACATATTTATGTGATATAGAAAATGAAAAAAGATCAATTTAAGCTATATATTGAATTATCACAAATTAATGTTCATGAAAGAATAAGAAAGAGCAAATTAATATACAATACTAACTGTATATATTACTGTAGAAGGAATAAATGAAGCCTAAACAACTATAACTCAGTGTTTGGGATAGTCAAGAACTTGATAAAAAAATCGACACTGTGTGGCCTCCCTGGTGGCACAAGGGGTTAGTCTCAGCACTATGAAGCTATCAGCAGCCACTGCAGCATGAGTTCATTTCCCAGCCAGAGAGCTCACCCACATGGCACAGCAGACCTCTCCTGTCTCAACTGCTGCTCCCCTCAACAGTGTATGTCAGTCAATGTGCCTGTTCTGCTTCCCACTCTGTCTCTGGTGAGTCCTCTCACCCCCCCACACCTCAGCCCTATACCCTAGCTTTTGTATGTATAAATAAATAAATCTTTCAAAATAAGATAAAATAGACACTGCAAGAAATCATGTGCAGAGGATTCGAGTCTCTCTAAACTTCTAGAAACCTAAGATTCAAAAATATGAACATAGCCTCAGTCCAGAAATGTTCTGAGGAGGATTATTCTACTAAAAATAAACAAATAAATAATAAAACATGGGAAGAGAGAGAAAGCTTCCTTGAAAATTAAATCTTATGTTTAATGATTTCACAGTCATATCGTGCAGGTAGACATTGTGCTGAGTATTGGAAGCTTGCTCACAAGAGACTGTGAGTATCGCTAGGGGATATAACAATTCAATACCAGAGACAACTCATTCAAGGTTAGATCTAATTAAAAGGAACTTAATATGTTGAATATGGAAAATAAAAACAAATTCCAATTTTATTAAAAGTGCCACTCCTTGGGGAAGCAGACCATATTCACAGGTGGAATTTCCCCCTACATAGCAAATAACATTTTCTAATCAGCTGCACATTGGAAGGTTTCTTACAATGTCATTTAAAGTGCCAGATTGTGGACTGTGCTTTCTTAGAATGAATGGGAAAGCTGAACCAAAGATTTATGATTATTATCACATGTAACAGTTTTCTACATCCTGTGTAGTGTGGACACAATTTTTCTGGGTATAACTGCTACAGTTTCAAGGTATTTTTGTATTTTCTAAGTTTTGAGAGTGTGTCCAGGCAGGCACATGTGTGAAAGGGTGGGGGGTATAGTCAAGGAAAGTATTGTAGAAATCGTATATATGCCTTTCATTTCCGTGGACTCATTTAATATGATACAAATTAAAAACAAATTTTCACATTGAGGTCCTAAGGGCAGTGCTTCTATTTCATGTGACATCTAAAGAAGTTACACTTTATTTATCAAGATAATAGGAAAGATATGTATCATAATGATCAATAACAAAATCTGGGACATAGATTTTTGTTTGTTTGAATTGTAAGTCATTAATGACGCAGAAATTAATTTTAGTTTTATTTCCTCAGGGTTATAATTCTTAGGGCCTCAGACTTCAAACATTATGTAATATTTAAATTTAGTATCTGTTAAGAATTTTAGTATGTGAAAAGCTTTATATCCAGGTATATGGTATTTCTGTGAGTATAATTTTATTATTAGTGTTAGTTTACAATGTAATTTAATTTTGCTGAAATACTTTTGATGGGTTTTATGGGATTAAATAGTTAGCAAAAAAAATTCTGTAGAATGCAAAATAGCAAATTAATTTTCTGTCTTGGTTACAGAATGACTGTTATGTTAGTTTAATTAATGAACTGCTATGGCCCATTTTGTAGTACTGTTGGCAATAAAGCAAAATGATCCACTGGTGGCTCTATAAAAGCACCCAAGGAAGCTTTGAGAATTCGAGGCTATGAGAGGAGACTTGTTGGGAAAGTGGAAGCAGAACTTCCACAGTAAGTGGATAATCTCCTCCTCAGTGATTTAAGTTTTAAAGCAAATACAATATAAGAAAAAAAACGGATGATGGTGAATAGAAATTCTCAAACTCCTTGCCTTAGGCTATCATGTGCAATATTTATTATTATTATTTATATATATTTTACGTCATTGTTCACTTTTGTACAGTTTGCTTTCTTTTCCCAGGTGTATTCCCCCTAGAATTTCTACCACCAATTCACCCATGCATCATCAAAGCCTTTCCTCTAAGATCAGGAACAAGACAAGGTTATCCATTCTCGCCACTGCTTTTCAATATAATGCTCTAAGTCCAGAGCAATAAGACAAGAGAAAGACACATAAGGAATCCAAATAGGGAAAGAAGAAATAAAACTTACCACTATTTGCACATGACATGATAATATACATAGAGAACCCTAAAAACTCCACAGAAGATTTTTTAAAGGAGCTTGTAGGACAGGCTCTCCACTCTTTGTAACTTCTCCTCTTGGAGGAGTGAGCTATCAGATTGGGGGATTCTTTGAGATACATGTGAAGAAGGAGCTGAGTGTGTTACACAGCCCTTGTCAGTGGTTTTATCTGCTTAAGGACATGTATGAGGCAGGACTCTGTGACCATATCAGAGGAGGAGATTTTGGAGTGAAGAGTTACTGTTAGGAAATTATTAGCAAACTTGAGCATAGAATAGGGTCACTTTCTCCAAACAGCTTTAATAGAATGATAAAGGAGGTGTTGATAGTCATGGGATTCAGAGCTGGTTACTCCAAAATGTGTCACTGTGGCATATTGTTTATTATTAACTAAAGTTATTTAAGCACATGGTGCAAACAAGAATACTGTGGGAGATTCACTATTTTTTTTTTTTTTCTGTCAGTGCTACATATGTATGATTCACCATCCTTGAAAGCAGATGGATTCTTAGGTAAAAGTAGCCCTTCCTATAAAGGAAGGCTAGAAGGCACCTAATCACCACCATCAGGGAATTTGGGCATGATAATAATGTATAAACAAACTTGTTACTTTTTCATTAAGCTAGAAACTTTCTGCCAATTGTCCCTTAAAGATAACAGAGGTAAATGCTCCATTCATTTCTTTAGGTTTCACATTCATGAGCCTCTTTACATGCGCATGAAATTATATTGGTGTTTATTTCCTCGTATTGTACAATTTGATTATTAGGCCAGAGAAAAATTTCCCCTCCCTAGTATATTCATCTGCTTCGCTTAGTTCTTTATTTTAATTGCTCAGCTCAGATGTATAAAGATTATTGTTTATTGATTTTCTAACAACAACTCATATACATGTTTATCTAATAAGGAACAGAATTTGTGGAATGAACGGAACAATTATGTTTAGATAATGCCAGTCAAAACCTGAAGTATTCCCTCCTACAATGAAGTGGAGCTGTGGCTTTAAGAATGCTTGGATCATTTTATTTTTTTATTTTTTTTTTTTAATATATATTTTTATTGTTATTTATGTCTTTTACATTTTGTATTCCCCTAGGGTAGCCCACCACCAATTCACCCGTGATCTATCTCCATGGTCCCTTGTGTTCTTTTCTATTCCATTTTGTGCCCTTTCCCTTCCCTCCCTCCGGCTCCTTCCTCCCCCCCCCCCCCCCCACTGATTGTCCCTCTCCCACCCGGCCTCCCTATAGTCCTGTTATAAGTGAAACCATTCGATATTTTTCTCTTTCTTTCTGGCTTATTTCACTGAGTATGATCCCCTCTAA
>PVIJ01007135.1:40681-85349 GCA_004024925.1 Scalopus aquaticus | reverse complement strand
TGGGCTGGCCAACCACGGGTGTAACGTGGTCAACCACGTTGGGCGCCAAACTGTTACAGGGCAACCCTGATATACAGTGGGGTGCCTGACTGTGGGTTCTCACCCATGCGCTTAAACAGGACTTATAATAAGAACAATTGCAGGCACTCACAAAAAGGTTAATAAAAGGGTTTATTTACAAAAGGAAGGGAAATTAAAAAATGAATAACTCGGGGACAAAAGAGAAAGTGAGGGAGAGATAAATCTCCAGATCCGAAGAGCTGGAAACCCCAATGGCATGCTGTAGCCTGGCGAGAACCAAGAGACCCCCAAGGTCAAAAGCCCTCCCTATATAGCCAACATGTCTACTTAACTCCACCCCTCAGTTTCTGGTAGTCTTCTCTTCTGGATGATGATGGAATTCTGGGATTCGTAGCCCTAGGGGTTTGGATCTCTCTGGCTTGAGATGGGGGTCCACAAACCTTCCTGTGGAGTTTGTTGCAGACGTCCTTCCCCCCCCCCCAACATCATGACCGTTTGATTCTTTTGTTTCTAATTCAGTAAGAATCTTGAGGAATGGAAGAAAAATTAGAGTTTAGTTTTAGCAATTTGTTAAATAAAGCTTTATTGGGTGCTTGGCACGTGAGAAAAGCCCCAGTTTGGATATAGTCTAATGCCAGGAACAGATTTGGACCCAAAAGATAACTTAGTAGGTTTCTTTTTTTTTTCTTTTTTTTTTTTCTACCCTAGGTTTCTGTAGAATGAATGAGCAACGATAAATCTATAATGGTTACGCTGAGGTACCCGCACTTGACGCCTAGAATACCAGAGTCTATGTCCAGGTTTGCGGAATAATCCCTTGACTATCACAGGGAGTGAGAACAAAGCGAAAACCCTTAAACAAAGCAATGAATCTTATAAAATCGCGGAGGCCCCGATATCGCGATAGTCTGTCCGCACTAGGTTTCCGTAGTAGTTTACGCGACCGCGGCCGGTAGTGACGTCACGGGCTTTGGCGCTCGCGGGGAAAACTTGTCGAGGCTTCGGGGTAGAAGGCGCGCGCGGGACTTTGAATCGTCGGGGCCCGGGAACACGAGCCGGCATGAGCCTCTGGGTGGACAAATACCGACCCTGCTCTTTGGGGCGGCTGGACTACCACAAGGAGCAGGCGGCCCAGCTGCGCAACTTGGTGAGTCGCGAAGCCCGCGGAGAGAGCGGGGAGCGGAGAGGCTCCCATCGCGGGGTTTCCGGCCGCCGAGCAGTGCTGCATTGCCTGCCCGCTTTTCTGCTGCAGAGAAGAGTACAACAGAGAGGGGGAAATGGGTGTGTGTGTCAGTGGTGTGAAAGTCTTGCTTGAGAAGTGTCATCTGAGAGGCAGGTCTTCCCACTTAAAGGGAGTGAGAAAACGCTCAGTGCAGAAATCTAGGGAACGAGTGTTTCAAGTCGAGGGGTAACAGGTTTACAATCCCTGAGACCAGAAAGTGCACACAATGTTTTAAGAAACTCATGGAGGCCAGTGCAGGTGGATAATGATGTGTCAGCGGAAGAGTGATAGGAAATGGTGGTGGGTGGGGGAGTGAAGTTTCAGTAAAATCCTTACAGGGTTAGATAGTAAGCCACTGGAGGATTTTGTGCAGAAAAGTGACATTTGACTTTATATTAACAGGCCTGCTTAAACATTTTTGGTGTCATTGTCGTTACTTATGAAAAGGCAGGTATTGGATAGAGTAACTCCTAAGGTCATGTCTAATTCTAAAATACCAGGATATTGAGTTTAATTAACGGCTTTTCCCCTCCATCTCAATGCTTATTTTTATGTTGTGTTAATAAAAAGTGTCTGATGGCAGTGTTTTGTGAAAAGCATGCTGGATCAGCTAGGGAATGAGAGGAAGATAGGTCTTGAGCAAAATGTAGTGTCTGAAAGCCATTTATCCACACCTGTGGGGATCAGAAAGTAGCACATACTGATGGAGCTGCTTTTGCTAAGCACTCTAGTTCTTTTATAATCGTCTTTTCAGAATTACAGGTACTACTGCTTTAAATATTTTTGAAAATAAAAAGTAATAAATAAGGAAGTCTATCCTTAACATATGAAAGTCATTAGGAAAGGTAATAGTGTGAGAGTGAGGATTTTTTTAGTTCTCTTCTATTGATACTGCATCTTTGATAATTTAAACCGATCCCAGCTGCATACTTCATTTATAGGGATTTTGTTTTCTCACAGTAGCTTTGACATTGATTTTCCCAAAGTCTACATTTTCTGTTACTTCCTGTGATTTTTTTTTTTTTGGTACAGAATTTGGAACATTTTGGACAAAAACAATGTGCTAGTCTTATATCCTAACATATTTGTTTTTAAAAAGTACTCGCCTTTGTTTACTGTTGAGTAGACGACTTAAACCATAAACCTTAAAGCATAGTCTTTATTTTTGCTTAGATGGAAGTTTAAAAAAACAAAGTATTTGTGGAGCACCTACTATTTTCTATGCACTGTGAAAGTAAGTCCTTTTCTCTTTTTCAGTACCAGAGATAGATGAGTTTACAGAGTACTAAAATGTTACTGTAATAAGTACTTCTGTTAAGATACATAATCTATTTAATTTTTTTTCTGTAATAATTGTTTTACAAAACTTCTGTAGTTATGCACCTATGGCTAAGGTCTGTTTTCTAGTCCTCTCTATAATCTCCTGGCACTGATTTCCAAACTTGACTGATCATGAAAATCCCCTGGTAGGTTTTTAAAAACATAGCCTTATAGTGTGGCACTGCCTGCCTCCATTCCCTTACTTGCTCTTAACTTGTAAATGCACATATATTGGCTTCTAACTCCCTGCACCTGCCCTCTTGTTGATTCCTTTAAGCCAGCTTGAAATGCCTGGGAATTAATACCCTTCCTTTCCTCCATCCACTTTCCCAAACTGATGTGCACTGACAAAGAATTGATGAAATTGAGTGTGTTGTATTCCAGCTTTTCTTATTTTGCTTCTTTACTGCCCTGCAAAGTTTTTCTTTACCTCACATTTAAGTAGTGCACTCAGTTCTTCTTTTCAAAGGCACCATTTGGAGAAGGCCGAACTAAGACAGGCATCAGGCATTAGTTAATGAATTATCTTCTTCGAGGGGGCCCTATAATTAGTCTTTTATTTTAACAAGTTTTCTGGGGGTTCTGAAAGTCAACCTGATTTGGGAGTTATTTTCTAGCACATAATGTTGTATCTTACCTGTAGTATGCAAAGCATAGAAATTATATAAAATTAATGCCAGGGGAATAACCAGCATTTCAAAGTAAAATATATGTGTATGTACATATGTGTGTATATATATACCACACATGTATGTTTGAAGTTTCATTGGTAGAAATACAAAATATTCGATACTTAAAAAGTAGGTGGGTTACCCAAGGGGAATACACAATATAAGAGATATAAATAACAATAAAAAAAAGTAGCTTAATTTTACCTGTTTGAGGAAAATTCTTTGTTCCCTCCACAGGTACAGTGTGGTGACTTTCCTCATCTATTAGTGTATGGACCATCAGGTGCGGGGAAAAAGACAAGAATTATGTGTATTCTACGTGAACTTTATGGTGTTGGAGTGGAAAAGTTGAGAATTGAACATCAGACCATCACGGTAAGCATTTTACTTAGAAGCCCTTCAGGGATTTTTAATCCTCACAATATATGCCCCTTGCCCTTGCCATTACTGCTCAATGTGTGATATAAATAAGAATTTCACAGGTAACTCTAGTATATAGGATTTAGACATAATTGGTCTATAGACCTGCTATTATCAGACCTAAGTTTTGTTAGAGAGGAAATATAAGCAATAGAAAATTTTGGGTAAAATGTAGGTGGTGGGATTCCCTTCAGATTACCTAGTAAATCAGTGTCCCAGATGATAATAGAACTCAAGTTTCTAAAGTTCATTGCTCTGAGAGCTGTGGTGGGTATGGAAAAAGGGAATAATCTTGAGAAAAATAATAAATGTGGATCCAGGTGACTTGGTAAAGCTTGGTAGGTGACTGATAGTGAAAGGACATGTGAGGCTCTAGAATGTTCGGAGAGTTCCTGTGATCTTTGCCTGACTGAGTCTCCCCGCCTCATGCTGTACAGCACATTTGCATGCTTTGTCTTTATAGTGTTTAAGGTCTAGCTGAAATATTTCCTCTTGACCACCTTAGGTTAAATTTTCCTTTTACAACCCATAATTTATACTTATTTACTATACTTTTACTTTGATTGTAGTTTATACATCTTTTGCTGACAAGATAGTATTTTCAAGTTATGTAGGAAACGTGCCAGTCATTTTCATGTGTTTCCTAACCTTTAGCACAGGCACTGTATCTATTAGGCACTAGAAAAAATGTGTGCTAAATGACTGGTGGTAGATAATGTGATAGTATCTTTAGGAGGATAAATAGATTTTAGGGTAATGTTGATTAGTTTGTTCTTAGACACATTGAGTTTCTAGTGTTATATCCTATTGGAAATGTTTTTGTTACCAAATTGCCCACTATAAAATTGCAGAAAGATTTTCAGTTCTGATCTTACACATTTTTATAATCTTAAAATATTTTAAAATTAATGCATATTTTTATAAATTATATTTTTATTGAGGTGATGTTTACAATTATGATTTGGAGGTATAGGTTAACGCCTTTTCAGATGTATATTATAACACACCCACACCAAAGCACCCATATTCCTCCACCATAGTTCATTGGTTCCTCTCTCCTTTTTGTTCCTCAACCCTATATTCCCCCTCTGGTAGCCTCAAGTCTATAGTCAGATGTCTTGTTTTAGTTTTGTTAGTTCCTTTGACTTGTTTTTTATATTCACGTGAGTGAAACCATCCAGTATTTGTCTTTGTCCTCTGACTTACCTCCTTAGCATAATCCCCTCCAGTTCCATCCATATTGTGGAAAATGGCAAGATTTCATCTTTTTTTTTATAACTGAGTAGTATTCCATCATGCAAATATATCACATCTTCTTAATCTACTCATCAGCATTTAGTTTGTTTTCATAACATAGCTATTGTAAATAGTGCTGCAGTGAACATAGGATTTTCCATATTCCTTCAAGCTAGTGTTTTTGCATTCTTTGGCTAGATACCTAGGAGTGGAATTGCTGGATCATATGGTAGATCTGTGTTTAATATTTTGAGGAACCACCATACTGTTTCTCATAGGGATGGAACAGTTTACATTTCCCTCAGCAGTGTGTGAGGGTTCCTTTTACTCCATACCCATGCCAACAGCTTATATGTCAAGAGTACCTTTTAATAGGAAGTGTGGGAAGCTATTGGAAAGAAATATAGATGGATATATATGAATTTTTAAAGTTTGTATGATAGAAGATAACATAAAATCAATAGAAAATGAAAGATTGTCAAATATTGGAAAGGTGTTTAGATAAAAGATTTTGCAAAATGACCTGATAAAAAATAGAATAAAAAATTATTACAGGAAAGAAGTATAATCTACCAATAAATGTATGTAAATATGTTTAACCTTTGTGATAGTTAAGTTGAAACATGACTCTATTATATACTTATCAAATTGTTAAAAATTGAAGGCATGTTAAAACCTACTGCAGATGGACAATGTTAGGGAAGAGTATTCATTTCCTGTAAAAAAATGAGTTAAGATTTTTTTGGAAAGCAGCTTATTTTCGTGTATATGTTTATATAGACATACACACATATAATATTTAGAAAAAATTACCCTTTTCAATCCAGAAAATCCTTTATTTTGGGAATCTGTTACTTAGAAATGAAAACAGTGTATGATTTCATGTATGTGCATATTTGTGGAATTGTTTGAGACAGTAAAAAATAAGAAACAATGCCCACAGTCTGATTAACGTTGAGATGTTTCTACTATAGGCTGATATTTACTGTTACCCTTGACTAGTTTTCTGAGAGTGACTGCTTAGCTATAGTGTTAAATAGGAAAAGCAAAACACAGAAATAGGTGATTCTTTTTATTTTTCGTTTTTATAAGAATACTTGACAGTCTTTAAATGTTTAGAAATATGTTTTTGTTGATATTTGTGAGTTATCAGGGAAAGGCTTTTTAGTGCATATATAGATATGTTTACAATGATAATGTGTTGATAACTGGGGATTATTTGAACATTTTTGGAGGTAAAGGAAAAATAATCACATTAAAACAAGTTTGATGATAAATTTATATAAAAACATGTTTCTTTTCATATTAGTGATAGATTTTTTTTTTTTTAAGATTTATTTTTTATTTATACATGCAAGCTGGGGTACAGGCCAGAGGCGTGGGGCGGCGAGAGGGTTCACCAGAGACAGAGTGGGGAGCAGAACAGGCAGATCAGAAATACACTGCTGAGGGGAGCAGCGGGCGAGGCAGGAGAGGTCTGCTGCACCATGTGGGATTCTCCCCAGCTGGGCGTTGAACTCTCACCATGTGCTGCTGACAGCTCCACAGCGCAGTGCTCAGCCGCTGTGCCACCAGGGAGGCCCAAGTGATAGATTTAATGGAATAAAAACATGGTGTCTAAAGTTTATTTTGGTAAGAACAGATTTTATTGTTTTTTAAAGATTTATTTATGTATGCATACAAGAGCTAGAGTGTAGGCCAGAGGTGTGGAGGGGTGAGAAGATTCACCAGAGACAGAATGGGAGTGGAACAGGCAGATTGACTGAAATACACTGCTGAGGGGAGCAGTGGGCGAGACAAGAGAGGTCTGCTGTACCATGTGGGAAGCTCCCTGGGGTGGGGGTGGGGGTGAGGGTGTTGTCGAACTCATGCTGCTGTGGCTGCAGATAGGGTCAAAGTGCTGAGACTTTACACCTTGCACCACCAGGGAGGCCCCTTGGTAAGAAAAGCTTTATATAAACTAAAAAATGAAATAAAGAAAACAGAAGAAATTACCAATAAATCTATTTTCTTTTCCACAGACTCCATCTAAAAAGAAAATTGAAATTAGCACTATTGCGAGCAATTATCACCTGGAGGTTAATCCCAGGTAGGTTGCTACTATATAGAAATAAGCATTTTTAGAATAGTGATGTTCTGACTTTTTTTAAAAAGAAGAACACTTCTTCGAAATCAGATCATGTGTGGAAACACAGTACATAAAACAAAAGTGAAGCTGCCCTCTGTGAAATGGGATGCCTAGAACTTTTCCATTTGCCCTTCTCTTTGAGTCCTCTGAATCAAATGGTTTTAGTAAGTTTTCTGTCATACAGCCCAGTGTCTTTCTAACACAAAGTCAATACGTTTTTGTTAAATTGCTTTGAGTCATTCAGAACTGATGAACAAATCATATCTAAAGTTTGTTATATCTGTACTGAATATTTCAAAATGTGAAATTGGGTTGCCAGATCTTTCTTTGCCCCTTGCTCTTTTCAATTTCTTAATTAGAAGGTATTAATAACAGTCCAACCAGTGTCTTTACTACCTGTCATGAGGTTATAAGATATTATTGGAAGTTACATTGAAAACAGTGCACAGCAGTTAAGAACTGTCTAAGTAAATTGTGTAGAATTGATTATTTTGGAGCAAAGTTGGGGAAGGCTTCAGTGTTCTGTGTGCCTGATGTATTCTTGAAGGAGAACAGAATCAAGGATATCTTCATGCAAAGGCAACTTTATGGGCAGTGACACATTAATAAGAACAAATAACCCTTTTAAAACTGAGCAGAGCAGAGGAATAGTTAAAAGCTAATGTGTGTTCAGTAACAGGCAGTGTGAAAGCATTACCTGGGTTACTATATTTAATCCTCAAACAGCCCTAACAGACAGGTATTATTTTCCATTAAAAAAAAAAAAGAGAGAGAGAAATAAGGTTTCTGGGAAAGGGTATTAAAAATAGAGAAAGCTAATTCTATAAACAGGAGGGGATGTTTTGTATTCTTGCCTAGGAAATGATCTCAAAAGAAACACTCCAGAGATATTGATCTTACAATAATGAATTGAGAAAGACTTAATGGCTCTTTGGAAAAATAATTTAAAACCGATTGGTTTGCCTTTTTCTCATTGTAAGACTTATAGACTAATGCAGCAAGAATAGTAAGAAATTAAGCTGATTGTTTTTCAGGTGTTTGAAATTGACACTCACTGTAAACTAACTGGATGATTGTATGTTTGTGTGTGAGGTGCATGAATTAGGTAGGACAGTGTTAATATGAAGCTGAGTGATAGGTAATAAGTCAGCATCTTTCCAAGTTCTGACTTTGGATCAAACTCCTTTTGCTTATCTCATTCTTTTGCTCAGACTCTGAATTAGCTCTGTGCATAGTGCAGACTTATCTAGGCTTGTTCTCTCTCAGACCTTTACTGTTAAGACTAAGAAGAGGAAGGGAGATTAAAATTCTTTTTGAAAGAGTTATTTTTATATTTTCAGAAATTACATATAAGAAATTAGCTATAACTAGGTATTTACTGTGTCAAAGTATTTGATAAACTTACTATTGCTCTTTAAGTACACTAACCTTAATATAACATGTTTGCTATTTCTAGTGATGTTAATGAAATTATAATTGACTATTAACATGTTAGTATTGTAATGATCCTAAAATACTTTGCTCTTGAAGTTTTGTTATTAACTATTAATTTTGACTAAATATTTAATGTTTTAATATCTTTAACATTTTTTTCTCAAATACAGAGTGTAACTCAAAACACTTTCTAAATAGTTACATATAAATTTACTTTTGTTTTGTAAAGTGATGCTGGAAATAGTGACCGGGTAGTAATTCAGGAGATGTTGAAAACAGTGGCACAGTCACAGCAACTTGAAACAAACACTCAAAGAGATTTCAAAGGTATGTGATAAAGAGATTTCTTTTTATTTAATAGACATTCCAGTTGTAAGCAATGGGTATAAGAAAATTTAGTGGCAAATGTGAACTCCATCCATTTAGCAAATATTTATTAACTTCCTGTTCTATGTCAAGCATAAGGCTGCTTTGTTTTTGGATATAAAAATGAGTGAGAGAGGTGTGAGCTCTGTATTCATGGGAGTTTATAGACTAATGGAATTGAATTTTGGTAGAAAGAGAACTATTTTTACCACACATTTGTGTTTTGGAACAAGATGAAGAATGAAAAAGGCAATTTTTAAATTAAGAAATTAGAAGATTTAAAAATAACGTCAAAATCAGCTATAATCCCATCATCCAGAGACAGTTAATGTTTACTCTCTTGTTAATACTCTCCAGGATTATTTGTATGCATATTTATGCATACATTCTTAGAAACATTTGTGATGATAAATTTACCAACATGCTTTTGAAATTCTTCATCTGAAAGGGAATAAATTTATACTGTGATCAACCAGAAGTGTTTGGGAGTACCCACTTCTCCCCAGCATTTCTCAACACTGCACATCAGTTTTTACTTTTGTCAGTTTGAATGGAGAAAATAAATTGTTTTTCTTTAGTATTTTATTTTTTCTTGTGTTCATTGCTCATTTAATGGTTTTATGAGTTGCCTCTGCATATTCCAGCCTGTTAATGGGTTCCTCTTCAGTCTGCATATTAAAATAAATTTGTATTAATTCATTTTTTTCTATTTTAATGGAATCTTATTTTTTAACTTTTATTTACCTATATTACAACTGTGGATGTTTACATCTTGATCTTACATCTTGTTATTAAATTCTCAGATTGTTTGCAGTTGTCTATTTCTTTTCAGTTTTTCAGGTAATATATCTTTTGTAAATGATAGTTTTTTCTCTTTCCAATTTTCATGGCTTTAAGTGTTTTCTCTTTTTCTAAGTTTGTTTGAAAGCATCTTCAGTGTGGTGGTTATAGTAGTACAGCAAGTAGGCATCTTTAGATAGTAGTCTTGACTCTGGAGATAGAAAGCCATTTAATTCTTTGTTTGGATTCCGGCCTGAGTATATCATGGTAAGAAAATACTCATTGATTCTTATTTTATTGGTTATTTTTAGCATGAGTGTGAGTTAAGTTTTTTCAAATGCTGCTTTTGCATCCTTGTGGTTTTATAATTTTATATACTTACTAGTCTATTTTAGTATCATAGGTCATATTACTGAATTTTTTCATGAAACATTTGTGCATTTCTGGAGTAAACCTCGCTTTGTCATGATGTGTTAATTTTCTAAATATGGTGCTGTTTCTTCCTGGCAGTGATTTATATTTCTATCGGTTGGTCTGTCGGTTTGGTGCTATCTTTGATAGATTTTGAGATCAAGCTCCTTGTCTCCATTTTTCTTATTCTGGTTAGTATGCATTCCTGTTTCCAGAATTTCTCTTCATTTTGAAGCATTTCTTGAAAGGGAGCTTCATTTTGTTACACCTTATTGCATCAAGGTTTTTCTTCTCTCATTGAATTGAGCCCTGTAGGGTCTGTTCTTGAATCCACAGTGTTATTTTGGTTGATTTGAGTTTCTCCTATCCTGAGGGCTACCAAAAACCTAGTATTTCCTAGCCACTTCCTCTTATACACAGGTGCTTATTTTCATATTTCAGGTTATTACATAAAGCTTGTAACTTATTTCTGATATAAATGTAGTTTATGGCTCTTTGGTTTTAGAATCTTTAGATATTTTGTCCATTTTTATGGAGAGATTCAAATGCTACACTCCCACCACTATTACCTTCTAGAAATCATTTATGAAAAATAGCAGTTGGATTCAGTCCCTATCTACATATTTTTCCCTAACACTTTAGGCTATTTCTTGATCATAACAAAGTGGAATATTACTATACAGGTGAGCAGATGTCTCCCTGCCTCATTGTCTACATCTCCCATGTTTTCCAAAGTACATTTGATTCTTGAACAACACAGATTTGAACTGGGCAGGCCACTTACACATGACCTTTCTTATAAATAGACTGTACAAACTTACAGTGTCAATAAATACATTTTAGTATGGAATTTGTTTTTCTCTTATGATTTTCTTTTCTCTAGCTTATTATAAGAATGCAATATATGATACTTGTAGTATATGAAATATTTGTGAGTTGACTCTTTCCGCTATCAATAAGACTTCCAGTCAACCTCAGGTTATTAGAAACATTTTGGGAAAACATAAAGTTGTATATGCATTTTAAGGGTCAATTATATGTATCTTAGAGTGCTAAGATTTGATAGCGTCCACAGAAATGAGCTCCTGAGATCGAATAATTTGGGGAAATGCTGACCAGTACATTTCGTCTCTGTGATTTTTAGTGCACCCAAATATATTAAATGCTGCAATGAATTCCACATTCCAAGTAACCTCTTTAACTTTAGTTAACCTGTTTTTTCTTAGGTTTATTTGATTATAGACTTAACAAATTATTTTCACCAAACATAAAACTTACATGTCTTTATTAAGAGAAGACTACTATGCCAGAATATTTTTTAGGATTTCACTCTGAAGATGTGGAAGAGAAAGAGATAGGCACTAAAATTAAGGTTTATTTTGTTTTTCCATGACTCAGTGGTATTATTGACAGAGGTTGACAAACTCACCAAAGATGCTCAACATGCCTTGCGCAGAACCATGGAAAAGTATATGTCCACTTGCAGACTGATCTTGTGTTGTAATTCTACATCTAAAGTGATACCACCTATTCGTAGTAGGTGCCTGGCAGTTCGTGTGCCTGCTCCCAGCATTGAAGATGTAAGTCAAGTCAAAGTTTTAAGAAATTAAGTTCAAATTTTGTGAGTACTGGGTATATATCCCTGGTGTGTTTATTTCTATAATAATAATATAATAATTGGTGAAGTGTATCAGTAAATCAAGAATAGTTGTTGCCTGAATGCTAACCATTAGTGGATGTATAAACCTTTCTATACACACACGTACATATGTCTATACACACGGATATTTGCGTATATATACACATTTACATATGTATATACTATTATGTGTGTGTGTGTGTATGTAGTAATAAGTAGTTGATACCAATATGTAGAAAGTGTTCTCTTTAAATTATCTTTTATCTTAAACAAGCAGCTATTATGACTCTTTACTAAACTAGATAAGGGTTAGTTATTTAGTGTCTTTGGCCTCAACCTGATTTAATTGGCTTTGGAGGAAACTTGAATATGAAGGAAATAGATTTTGCATGTAGATGATGTAGGAATATATACTATTTAGTTCACTGTTAATCTGAAACAACATGCTGTATGTAAATTTTCTTTATCATTCTTGATATCTATCAATAGAAATAGTAAATTGTCACAGTAAAGCAGCTTTCCTGTTGTTAATAGATTTTGAGTGATTTTTATGCAAAATAGAAATAATATGTAACACTGTATTAGTTGCAAGAGCTAAAGTATCTTTGTTTTGAGTTTCTTCTGTAAAAACTTTGGTTGTAGTAGAGTAAAAAGGGATCTGTAAAGCAGGCAGGACCACCAGATTGTACCAGTCTCATGGGCACTGCTGATACATCATAGTGCATACAAATAACACCCGGAGTCCATGCGACCTTACTGTGCAGCCCTGTGAGCAGTGTCCTTACCGCCAACCTGGGCCACTGTGTCTTCTCATCCCTCTTGTCCTGAGTAAGCTGACAGATTTGGAACTTGAGCCAGGTCTTCCTCTGGTTGCAGGAGCAACTCTTCCTGACAACTCGGCTTACGGCTAAAGGAGCATGTGGGTTAGCGTAAGGTAGAACCTCCCCAAAAGGTGAAATTGTCTCAGTATGCTATTTGACATATTATCCATTTTTGTTAATTATTTTATTTGTAGATTTGCCATGTGTTAACAAATGTGTGCAAGAAGGAAGGTCTGAATCTTCCTTCACAACTGGCTCATAGACTCGCAGAGAAGTCCTGCAGAAACCTCAGAAAAGCCCTGCTCATGTGTGAAGCCTGCAGAGTGCAACAGTGAGTGCAAGGGGCAGTCACCACAGGAAACATTTGGGGGCCTAAGCACACTTTCATTTTTCATGTTCTCTTTTTGTCATGTAGATATCCTTTTACTGCAGATCAGGAAATCCCTGAAACTGATTGGGAGGTATATCTGAGGGAGACTGCCAATGCTATCGTCAGTCAGCAGACTCCACAAAGGTAATCAGAAGAAAAGATGACGAAAAAAATTTGATCATTGCAATAGCAACAGATATTGCTAGTTTTGGGTTACTTGCTTTGTACTAACGCCATGTCATCTAGAGATAAATGTCCCCTTAGCTGATGTGAGAACTGTGTTAAATTACTTGATAGTGTTTTGCTCATAGCAGGTGTTCAAGAAATACTAGTTCTTATTTTTACTTTATTTAGTTTTAAATAAAGTACCTTTTCATACTCCTAGAACCCCAGGAAAGGGGGCTGAACTTCTACTTTTAAAATATTTATAAAAATTACTTCCTTGGTTGTTCTGAAATAGGTAGCATCTGTGATATTATTTCAGTGAAGATTCAGGACAATAATTCCCTTTACAGGGTAGGTAAGTATATAGAGACATAAATGTACTTGCTTTATGTGTATTTGTAATTTTGTTACCTTTTCTCTTGATATTTTAAAATGTCATATGTTTATATCCCTCCCACCCTCTTTTCTGAAAATGTTATGAGAAGGACCTAGAACTGCGTAGTCAAAGATTGGCCTGTTGGTTCCATTTATTCCTTAGACAGCCCAGTTCCAGGCTTAACTATAACCTCTTGCACTGCCCCTTCTATGACAAAACTCTACAACTTTACTACTTCACAGTTGGAACAGTAGCATTATATTATACATCAGGATTGTTTCATTTCTTTTTCTTTTTTTAAGATTTATTTATGCATACAAGCTGGGGTACAGGTCAGAGGCATGGGGCGGCAAGAGGGTTCATCAGAGACAGAGTGGGGAGCAGAACAGGCAGATTGACAGAAATACACTGCTGAGAGGAGCAGCGGGCAAGGCAGGCGAGGTCTACCGTGCCATGTGGGAATCTTCCCCTACTGGGTGTCGAACTCGCGTTGTTGCTGCTTACAGCTCCACAGCGCAGCACTTAACCGCTGCGCCACCAGGAAGGCCCGTGTTTTATTTCTTTAATTGACTAGTGTTTTTTTTATTTATGAGCCTTTCTATATGTCCTAGGTATGAACAAGAGAAAATTTATAAAAACATCACTTGAGATCACTTGATAGCACATTGAAGTATGTTCAAATTTATGTTGTAAATAAGCTCAACACTCACTATTAAGTCTTAATTTCTGTCTGGTACTCTCATGGTATTTTGATATAACATAAAACCCTGAATATAAATGTGACGTTAGGGCCTCCCCGGTGGCGCAGCGGTTAAGTGCTGCGCTGTGGAGCTGTTGGCAGTGGCTGATGCAAGTTTGACACCCGGCCGGGGAGATTCCCACATGGCGTGACAGACCTTTCCTGCCGCGCCCGCTACTCCCCTCAGCAGTGTATTTCTGTCCATCTGCCTGTTCTACTCCCCACTCTGTCTCTGGTGAACCCTCTCGCCGCCCCATGCCTCTGGCCTGTACCCCAGCTTGTATGCATAAATAAATAAAGTCTTTTAAAAATAAATAAATAAATAAATAAATGTGACGTTAAAAGAGTGCTGAGTATTTTCTTTTAGAAACATGAACTGAAATTAGGAACAGTATGTGTATTCTAAGTATAAAAAAAATTAAGAAAATGTCTTTGTTGGATTTTTTTAATTCATAAACTAAAACAACACAGAAAATAGATACTTGAAAAAAATTATCTCCTCCGTTTATCACAAAATATTATTTTGTTTTATATAGGCTTCTTGAAGTTCGGGGAAGACTATATGAACTTCTAACTCATTGTATTCCTCCTGAAATAATAATGAAGGTAATCTGATTTCAGATTTTGAATTTATAATCTTCAAATTTGAACTTTGGATATGTGATCACCAGGCATTTGCAGTACTAAGATACATTGTCACCTCTTTTGCTCCAGCTCTTTAGTTCAACAGATGCTTTATTGAACTTGTACTGTGTGCCAGATACCAGTAGGGGATTATTGAAGAAGACAAGGAGGGCCTGCCTTAGAGGAGTTATTTTAGTGTAGTGAAATGGGAAACAACTAAAGAAACAAGATTTCAGATTATTATAAGTATATCCATGTATAATTTATGCCACAATGGTAACCACTTTAAACAACCTGTTCTAGTCACATAGAAATAATCCTGTGTGTATTTGTGTTTCATAAAATTTCAACAAAGGAAGTAACAAGTGAAGTGATAATTACCGAGGGTAGCGCTATGGAAGGTCAGTAAAGGCATCTTTGAAGAAGGTTATGTTTAAACTGAGACTTAGAGGATTAAAAGAAGGAAACCATATAAGTAACTGGGAAGTAGTATTTCAGACAGCCAGCCTCAGCGTATGTGGGGAATGAGGTGTAGGCAGTGTGGACTGTGTAGGATATTGTACGGTACAGCTTTAGATTCGGTCTGTCAGCTACCTAGCTTGCTAAATTATCAACTATCAGATTTAGGGAATCCAGGGTTCTTTGTTTATATTTAAATTGCATGGTAATACTTATATAAAAAGCTTCAAATGTACAAAATAGATGAAGAAAAAAATACAACGGTGGTAACTACTTTTAAACAACCTGTTCTAGTCACATAGAAATAATCCTCTGTGTGTGTGTGTTTGCCAAAATTTCACAGTGTCCTGCACTGTGTTTTCATTCATTATAATGTGGATGTTGTTTCATTACTATACAAGATTGTATGCCATTCTGTTTCTGGGATTCCATTGTATGACCACATCACAGTTCTTTGAATATGATCCCTAGTGGTACTTTAGGTTGTCTACAGATTATTATAATAATAATGCTGTAGTAACATCTTTGTGCATTTAAATATTTGCAAAGGACTATGATAGATAACTTCCACAATTACATTCTAGGAAAGGCATATAATTTTTGTTTTAGAATAAAGACTACTGATCCATATGAAAGAATTAAAGATTTTACAAATAAAAAGGAGCATGTTTATTTTTACTTTGTTTTTGAATGAAATAGTTTGTTCAGTTAATATTTTTAAAAATTGCTAATTTTTTAATTACTAGTTCTCTTTCTTCAGGGCCTTCTCTCAGAGCTTTTGCATAATTGTGATGGACAACTGAAAGGAGAAGTGGCCCAGATGGCAGCCTACTATGAACATCGTTTGCAGCTTGGTAGCAAAGCCATTTATCACTTGGAAGCGTTTGTGGCCAAATTTATGGCACTTTATAAGAAGTTCATGGAGGATGGATTGGAAGGCATGATGTTCTGACATGTGTCAGTAATTCTTCCTAATATTTTTCAGTAGCAGCATTTAAAATCAGTTTATACTGGAAGAACTGCAGGTAAAATAAACACACATTATTTAATTATGTCTTGTTTTTTGTTTTGTAATAACTCCTTTGTTAGCTATTATTAATCATTATTCTCTAAGTTAAATATTTGCTCTTATGCACTGAAGTTTTGAAAAATTACAACTAGAAACTAGAGTCCAGGAACATAATTGTAATTTAAGATTCTGTTGTGTTTACCCTCCCATTTTCCATCCATTGTTTCACCTGCTAGAGAAAATTTACATGTAAAAAAGGCAAAGATATTTTTCCCTGTCCTCCAGATGATCATTTCTGGCCACAGATATTTATACCTTTGCTTGGCAGGTCATTATCTTTAATCATATTTTACCTCAGTCAAGAATTATATTTTTGTAGGAAATACAAGAATTGTCTTTGACACTAATAGTATGGGTATGGAAGAGGAAAATTGCAGATACCCTTTGTATTGACACTTAGAGATTCAGCTTTATTTCAGTGGTCTAGATTTGGTGTTAGGTTCCCTAATAACAAAATAAGCATGTTTTTCCCTAAGTATTTGAAACACCTGAAGAAGTATGACCAGTGTAAACCTGAAGCAAAGGTATATAATACTGTAGAAATTACTCTTCTAACAGTGTACCGTTGTCTTCTGTTCTTTGGAGCAATTTTTATTTAGAAATTTGATTCATGGAAGAAAGGATTTGCTCAACAAACTGTGTGATGGACCCAACAACTTTAATTTTGGGCAGTGAAAGCAGGACTCAAATATATAAGCACACACGAATATATATAAACACACAACATATACACACACACAATGGGATATTAGCTATTAAAAAATATACTCTTACTATTTAAGACATAGATGGAACTGGAGGGGATTATGCTGAGTGTAATAAGTCAAAAGGAGAAAGACAAACTGATGGTCCCTTGCACGTGGAATATAAAGAAGGAAACAGTGTCTGATAAAATCTTCCTAGTAAGAAACCCCACAAATAAGATTGTAGACCTGAGGCTACCACATGGGCAAGGGAGGGACAAGAACAAGGAGGGGAGTGAGCACAATGACTGTGGTGATGAAGGACTGTGGGTACTTGGTAGTGGGTAAGTTGTAACAAGATCTGAAGGGAGAGCCTATACCGCTAAAGCACATACAATATTGTAAACCAGTGTTGCCTCAATTAAAAACAAAGTTAAATCAACAAAAAAGGTTTTAAATTGCAGTTAAACAATCAGGAAATGTTTAATTGACACGCATTTACACATGAACATCTAACACAGCTTAGACGGAAATTGTTCAGGTCTAGAGAAATGGTTTTCTTTTGGGCAGGTGTGGGTATTAGGCCACAGCTGACAGTCTCAGTCTGGGAGACAAATGGTAGGAGGGATGTTGACATTTTAACAAAGAACTGGAAAGGTGAGGTTTGAGAGAACTAAGACTAATTTGCATACTGAAATTTTGGGGAAAAATATGGTGATGGTCTCTGATGTTTAAAAATGATGTACTTGGAAGTATGAGTGGTCTATAATTTGTATTTCTCTAGATTCCAGTGGAATCCCTGGACTAGTGCTAGCTTTACCTGGGAACTCAGAAATGCAACCTTTAGTTTTCATCCCAGATCTACTGAATCAAATACTACGGGAAGGGAACTCCAGAGTCTTGTATCTCTGCTCCACATAATTCTGATGCACACCAAAGTTTGAGAACCATTACTCTAGAGAATGTAGACTCAGAATCAATGCATATAGATTAGAGAGGAAATTTTAGTTCCATGTGAAGAACTTCCTAACAATAGATGTTTTCTGAACAGCATGGAAAATGAGAGCTCCTTATAAATATTTGTGGATAATTGATGGGGGATGAAATGCTTACCATATGTTAGGCATTGCCCTCGGCATTGCCTATCTATGACCTTAAAACTCTAGGAGGTTTTATAACTTTGTATACAATAGGAAATAAGTTAACTATAATTTAGAAAATAAAACATACATTTTAAGTCTTTTAATTTTTGACAAATGTATTCAGTGCAACCACCATCCTAATCAAAATACAGATTCTGTCTCCCTAAAAAGTTCTTCATATCCCTTTGTGGTCAGTCTACCCCTACTCCGGTCCAAGTGACTACTGATCTGCTGCCATTGTAAATTTATTTTGCCTGATTTAAGAATTTAAATAGTCAAATATTGTATAATATTTTGTTCTTGTTGTTGGACTTTATTTTCTCAAATTGTAATTCATCTGTTTGATGAGATGTTGGGTTCAGAGCGAGGGATACTTGGGTTACTCCTGAGAAAAGTTTCACCAGTTTTCCCCTTTTGGTGGCACATGGAGAATTTACCTAGTCGACAAAAAGTTTCCACAGACACAGACAAGCGAAGGTTACATTTTAAAAGGGCAGGTTTATTAGGAAAATAAACCCAAACCTGGTTTGGGCCAACTCTCTGGCTGGACCTTTATCCATGAGGGAATGGGTAATTTGAGGTGTTTATGCAAACTTTTAACTATATTCTTTCTCTCTTATCACACACTAATTGTATTAAAGTCCCTTTCTACAGAAAGTCTTACGCCCTTGAGTATGTTCGTCTTGGTTAGGCAGATAACAGAACCTATTTACAACAGGCAGGTATGGGAGTCCAGGGGTGCCCCTCACCCTGCCCTTAACACCAGTAGTAAATGATGAATAAATAGAAAATGAAGTAAATTTAGAGCAAGAAAATCAGAAATCGAGAGGCATTTCATATGAAGAAAGTGGTCAATTTATCAGGCAAAGAGTAATCCTAAATAAGTATGTACCTAAACATGAGCTTCCAAGTGCTTGAAGTAAACCCAAAAGGACTGAGTGAGATATCCATAATTATGGTTAGAGATTTCAGTATTCCTCTCAGTAAATGATAGTGGAAGAGCAAAAAACAAAATATAAATTAGGAAAAAAGCCTCTGCCTCAGCCTTTATCATAACCTTTAGAAACTTACCAATAGTTATGCCCCTTGCATACTAACTTCACTCAGTCTTAGGTAAACCTCCAGTGTACACACCCTCCTTTCCCACCACTACCTGCCCAGTCCCAATTTTTGGTTGACAGGTGAATCTGGAGACATGGTACAAAGACCAGTACAACAAACAACTTGCAAAAATGCTGGGGTGGGGTGGGGTGGGACAACAAACAGCGAAAACCTGAATGCTCACACTGAACAGCCAAAACTCAATATCCTTATAAAAACCCTTTCCCAAGTCCCAAGATGAGTCTACTGTCTCCACAGAATACCCCTTTTCTGAATTAACTTTCCCACCCCTAGCCCTTGTTTTTCCTTATTTGGGTTATGAGTGACAGTTGGCTGAGCTTGCATCCCAGCAATAATAGATTAATAAGGATAGAAGACTTAAATACATATTTGAAAATTTAAGTTACTTAGAAATTAAACTTAATTAGCAACATTTTCTTTTTATTAAAGTGCACACAGCAGACATTTCTTAAAACTAATGTCTGCTGGCAATGCTCTCAGTATTGTTTATCTGGAATTTGGTTAGATGACCAAAATAAGTTTCTCATACATATTTGGTCTTCATCTAGTTTCTCTCAGAGCTCCTGGATCTTGGAATTTCCTGAGCCATTAAAGAAATGGGAGCCTCTTTTGTTATAGTATTTGGTCTTTTGTCTATAGCTTCTGAGCCATAAAAGTTTGAATGGTGTCTTGTTATTCTTAGTGGTTGTACGTTAATGAAGGTATATGCTGGAAAACACCTTAGAATGGGGACATTTTGCCTAGGAAACCAACATGCACAGAAGGGTGGGACTTTTAATTCCTACTCCCTGATTTCCTGGGAGGGGAGAGGGGCTAGAGGTGGATTCACTTGCCAATGACCAATGTTTAAATAACTCTTGCTTATGTAATGAAGCCTCCATAAAAGTCCAAGAGGAAGGGGGTTCAGAGCCCTTCCGAGTTGGTAAACATGACAATCTGGAGGAGTGTGGTGCACTGGAAAAGATATGGAAACTTCATGCTCTTTCCCATACCTTGTCCTATGTGTTTCTTCCATCTGGCTGTCAATTTGGTATTATTTAGTGTCTATTATAATAAGTGATCTAGTGAATAGACAGGTTTCCTGAGTTCTATGTGTTGTTATAATGACTTTGTAACCATGCTGAGTCCAAAGTCTGGTAAAGTTGGTGCCCCCTGGAGGGGGTTTGCTGATGAGAATGAATAGCCCCAGGGAAAAATGCTAAGTTTGCAGTTTGGGGTGGAGAGTCTGATGAGAAATAAAAGGGCTGAAGGAGCAGGGGAAGTCAGCTGTAGGAAAAGAAGAAGCAGTCGCCATGCTGAAGGAATAGAGGAAGCAATCACCATGATGTAGGGAAAGAAGGGAAAAAATGTAGCTGCCAAGTTTGAGAGTTTGGAAATCAGACACCAGAAGTTTTAAGCCTCCGGGATACAGAGTTTCGGATTAAACATTTTTGGAATCTTCAGTGACTGGGGCCAGCGACTTTGGAGGCTTTGCAAGTAGCCGAGCGACGTAAACTGCCCCCAGTTTTGTCTTTACTGCACCGAAGGAAGAAGGCAGAGGCTCGCGAAGCGGGCACCTTCTTAAAATGTATGCGTGCAGTCTGTTGGGCTGTCTGGCCACTGTAGTTGCTGTTTGCAATGTTGTTGGCCGGATGCTGTGCTGGGGCACCATGGCAGTTTTGGGAGCATCTCCAGTTGTGTTCTGTGTCGTCCTCGTGAGTTGGAACCTGGCCTACTCTCTGTTGCGTGTCTGCAGAAGAAGGAAGACACCATTTTGGAAACGTGGCCTATTGTTTGGAAGAGGAGCTCCATGTCAGCAGAAGTAGGAAGACGCCACCTTTGTTACTTTTCTGGAACTTAAAGTACTGGACATTGCTTTAAGTAAGGTAAACGAAATTTGTTGACTTCAGTAATTATTTGTTTTTCCCTGTTTGTTAAATAAATCCATTGTTATGTTTCCTAAGCCTGAATAGTCTTGCAATTGTGTACATGGGTGCAGAACCAAGATAGTGACCAGTAAGCAATTGGGGCACTGCCTTTGGCCAATTTTGAAGCCCCATTTGCCCGATATCAAATTGATTGAATTGGGGGAGGTGTCCTGGAAACCTCTGATTCATAATTAGTCATCAGAAGTATATGATTGGCACTCAGAACAGGCACCTGAGGTCTGAGGGGGAGTCTGTGGAGATAGCCGATCTATATAGAGCCAGTTGGTCAGAAGTGTGGGCTTGCTTGGGTTTTGTGCCTGGCATCTGAAGTGGACAGACTTGGGAGACTGAGCCCTTCCCTTGTGAAATCTAACCCTATCTCCTGGTAGTGTCAGAACTGAGTTGAACTCTGACATCCTGCTGGAGTCCTAGAATTGCATGTTGATGGGGGGAAGCCTGAGCACTCATATCTGTTGGGAATTGGCTACAGGAATTCACCAACACCACACATCTTTTGCGGTTCCCTTTCACATTATACACCTCTTGATGTTTTCAGTATTTTTGTCTTTCAGTAATGTTACTATAAAGTATCTAGTTGTAGTTCTATTATTGTTTATTCTACTTGGACTTGGTTTAGTTTCTCACATTAGATCATTTTTAGTAGTACAGTCATGAATCTCTTTATGATGGTTTGGTTAATGACAGACCACCTATATCATAGCGGTCCCCTTAGGCTGTGCTGTAGTAGCTTAGGTGTGTAGTAGGCTTTATCATCTAGGTATGTAATTGTACTCTATGACTTTCACATGATAGCAGACTCATCTAATGTCACATTTCTCAGAATGTATCCCTGTCGTTAAGCAGTGGAGCACTATTTTAGTATAGTATCAATTTGGGGAGTTTTGGGCCACTATTAAAATACTTAATTGTGACTTTTTTCCCCCTCATCTCTTTAGGCTCCATTGTTCATGCTGAAATGGTTGACTGTGCCACAGGTTTTTGATGCTCTGTTCTTTTTTCTCTCTGTTCTTTGAATTGTAAAATTTTGTTGTTAGATCTTCAAGTTCACTGATTTCTCCTGCCATTTCATATCTGGTATCTAATTTTTCAGTTTAGTTTTACTGACAAAATAAAACGCAACAACTAGTGATCATTAATAAGCAAAGTGAGCTTTCTGCAGTGAAGAGGGAATTGGGAGCCAACAGTAAAATGATAGTGGTGGGGAAGATTTTGTTACAGATTTTTAAAAGACACACAGTGGAAGCTCTAGTATCATAATTATCTTACACTATTTCCTAGAAGACAACACAATTGTGATACGTTAGTCAACTTTGTGGATGATTAATTTTCTTAAAGCTAAACTAATAGTAAAAGAAAAATCTTTTTGTTACCTACTTTTTTTTCATTTTTTATTTATATATTTTTACATCATTGTTCATGTTTGTACAATGTTTGATTTCTCCTCTCAGGTGTTGTCCCCATAAAACTACCACCACCAAGACCTTCTGAACTGTCACCATAGGCTCTTGTGCTCTTCCCTCCAGTTTTGATCCCTCTCCCTCCTCTTCCCTTGCTAAATGTCTCTGATTTATAGTTTGCATGCTAGTTTTGTTGTAAAAGAAAAATCATTATGATGGCTTATTCTCCATGAGTAAGAAAAATAAAAAATAATTGTGCATATTTATTTGAGAAAATACTGTTTTGCCATTTGGTTTGTGTCGATTTTGAACAGAAATTTGTATTCTGATGTCTTTTCTAAGATTTAAGGCTTGTTTTTATGCCTAGTTTTCATCAGTTTGATTAACATCTTTATATATATTCTCTCTTACACTGATTTGCTTTTGTTGGATTCTTGAAATTGTGGGTTTATGTATTTTGTCAAATTTGGAAAAATTAACCATTTCCCTCAAATATTTTTCTGCCCCTTTCTCTGAGGCTCTAAATATAGTCACGTGCTACTTAAGGGTGATAATATTTTCTGAGAATGGCTTCCTTAGGTAATTTCATTGTTGTGAAAATTTCTAAGTGTAATAACACAAACCTGGTCTAAGTCTACTATACACCTAAGCTATATAAGAACCACAGCCATATATGCAGTCTGTCACTGGAGTGCTGTTATGCAATGCATGAGGGTACATTATATTTAACTTTTTTTATTTATTTACACATACAGGCTGGGGTACAGGCCAGAGGTGTAGGGTGGTAGAGGGTTCACCAGACATAGAGTGGGGAGCAGAATAGGCAGACTGTCGGAAATACACTGCTGAGGGGAGCAGTGAGCCAGGCAGGAGAGAATCTCCTGGGCCATGTGGGAATCTCCCTGGCTGGGAGCCGAACTCGCGTCATCACCGCTTCCAACACCTCCACAGCGCAGCACCTAACTGCTGCGCCACCAGGGAGCCCCCTATATTTAACTTCTTGATAGTGTCCTATAAGTCACAAAGTCTGTATTTTTCCCCTCACTTTTTCAGTTTGAATAGTTTATGTTGCCTTATATTTCCTTTGTCTTTTTCATAGTCTAACCTGCTTTTAAGACAGTCCCGTGAAATTTTCATTTTAAATTATTGAATTTTTCAACTCTGGAAATTTCATCCTTTTATAATTTATATTTCTCATTCATTTCCTGATTTTCTTTAAATCTTTTGAGTATATATATATATATATATATATATATATATATCTTATTTATTAGGTCTTTCAAAATTTTTATTTTCCAATTCCTTCATCTCTTTTTTAACTAGATTTGTCTTCTGTTGACTGATCTTTATTTTGACTGATCTTTATTTTTCCTGATTGTAGGTCACATTTCCTGACTTCTTGTATATGCATTATTTTTTATTGGATGTTGTCTGTTTTGATTATTACATTGTAATATCACATTATTGAGTGTCTGAATTTTTTTTTGAGCTGCTTAAATAGTGACCTTTCTTTTGTCAGATAGTTAATTGATTTTCAGACTGATCCTTTTCCTGCTTGTTTTTAAGTTTTTTTTATTATGGGCCTTGAGTGGTTTAGTTTTACAAGTGATGCATGCTCTTTCTGATGTCTCTATTGAATGTCCTAGAGATCATTGTATCTCCATCCAGGTCACCAAAACCCAAATGTCTCCCATCCCTGTGTGTGTTCTGGGAATTGTTTCACTTATAGCTTTAGCAAATGTTTTTCCAGTAGATTTATCCTGCTGGGGTTTGTGGTGTCATAACTCAAAGCCTATGCATTTAGCAGCCCGTGATATAGGCAAACTTCATGCAGACTTTTGGTGTACTTTTCTTCAGTAACACTCCTCTGGCCAGATCTCTGCTTTATGTACTCATCTATCTCAATCTCTCTCCTTTCTCTTTTCTCCTTAACTCAGTGTTGTCAATGGGTCTGCCCTTCCTACCTTGCAGGCTAGAAAGTGCCTCTAAGCAGAAATTGGGTGAATTTAAAGTTTATCTCAGTGGTTAATTTTCTTTAATGCATCATGGTTTTGCTCTTTAATGCCTATTACTGTATTTTGTCTATTTGTCTAGTTTTTTAGTTGTTCATAATGGGAAAGTAAGTCCAGTCTTACTTATTCTAACTGGTATTCTAACTGCCATAATTCTTGAGTTTGAACCAATATCTTACATAGTTCTTTAATAATCTTGTGATTTTCCAAGTTTTATTGTGATATAACTGACAAATAACATTATGTATATTTGTGCCTCCCTGGTGGCGCAGCGGTTGTGCGCTGCGCTGTGGAGCTGTTGGCAGCAGCGATGCGAGTTCAATGCCCAGCCCGGGAGAATCCCACATGGTGCAGCAGACCTCTCCTGCCTCGCCCACTGCTCCCCTCAGCAGTGTATTTCTTATCTGCCTGTTCTGCTCCCTACTCTGTCTCTGGTGAAGCCTTTCGCCACCCCACGCCTCTGGTCTGTACCCCAGCTTGTATGTATAAATAAATAAATCTTAGAAAAAAGAAACGGGTTGATTTATAAAATTTACATGTTGTAAAATGATTCACACCATCACATTGTGTTGAGAACATTTAAGATTTAGTCTTTTGTCAATACAATGTCTATGTACTGACTATATAGACAGTTATTTCTAACCTCTTCACTCAGTTCCATTGGTATATGTGTGAGTTTTTATTCCATTAACATTCTTTTTGATTACTGTAGCTTTGAAGTATAGATTGATAAGAGGAAGTATGTTGCCCTCAACTTTGTTCATCTCTCTCAGGATTGCTTTGGCTATTTGGGGTCTTGTGGTTCCATACAAATTTTGTTGTTTTTTTTTTTTTCCTATTACTGTGAAAATCCTTTAGGACATTTGATAGGGATTTTCATTGACTCTAGTGATAACTTTAGGTAATATGAAAATTTTAGTTATTAATTCTTCTGATCCATGAGTACAAGGTATCATTCTATTTGTATCTCCAGTTTATTTCATCAAAGTCTTGAAGATTTTGATGTCGTGTCCTTTTACCTCCTTGATTAAATATCTTCCTAAGGGTTTTAATGGAATTTTTAAAAATACTATTTTTCAGAGTTGATTGTTAGTGGATAAAAATGCAACTGATTTCTGTATATTGATTTTGTGTATTAACAACACTACTGAATTTGTTGATTAGTTCTGTTTTTTGGTGGAATCTATATAAGATCATGTCATCTGCAAACAAAGATTGGATAATTTGGATGCCTTTTTGTTCTCTGCCTGACTGCCCTGACTAGGAGTGATAAAAGTGGCTACCCTTGTCTTGTTCCGATCTTTTTTTTTTTTAAGATTTTTTTTTTATGCATACAAGCTGGGGTGTAGGCCAGAGGTGTGGGGTGGTGAGAGGATTTACCAGAGACAGAATGGGGAGCAGAACAGGCAGATCAACTGAAATACACTGCTAAGGGGAGCAGCGGGCGAGACAGGAGAGGTCTGCTACACCATGTGGCAATATCCCCAGCTGGGTATTGAACTCGTGCTGCAGTGGCTCTGGACAGCATCATAGTGCTGCACTTAACCCGTTGTGCCACCAGGGAGGCTCTTGTTCCTCATCTTAAAAGAAAAACTTTCAACCTTTCACTATTGAGTGTATTATCTGTGGGTTTGTCATTTCTGAGGTACATTCCCCCCATACCCGATTTGTTGAGAATTTTTATCATGAATCAGTAATGAAATGTCAGATGCTTTTTCTACATCTATTGAGATGATCATATGATTTTTAGCATTCATTTTGTTAATATGATACATCACATTATTCAATTTGCATAAGTTTAATCATCCTTCCTAGGCATAAATTGTGCTGATGGCAGTGTATAGTCCCTTAAGTGCAGTTTGCTATTATTTTGTTGCTAATATTTTGATTTTCTAGTATGTTGTTGAGAATTTTTGCATGTATATTTATTAGGAATATTGATCTATAGTTTTTTTTATAGTGGTTTTGATATTAGTAATACTGATCTCCTAGACTTGAGTTTGAGTGATAACCTCCTCTTCAGTGTTTTGGGAGAAGTTTTTTGAGAGGGATTGGACTTAATTCTTCTTTAAATATTTGGTAGAATGTACCAGTGGAGACATTCAATCCTGGACTTTCTCTGTTGGGAGCTTTTTGATAACTAATTGAATCTCTTACTCATTTTTCTGTATGAATTGTCTATTTCTTCATGACTCAGTTTTGGTAAGTTGTATGATTCTAGTACTAAATTATCTCATTTTAATGATTCATTTCTAATAATGTCATTCTAAATTATTTCATTTATTGGTGTATAATAGCACAGAACACTTATAATCATTTGTATCTCTATAATGATAATTTTGGACTAAGTTTAAGCTTGTTCTTTTCTAGATTCTTGAGTTGTAGAGTTAGGTTGTTTTTTTGAGATCTTTATTGCTTCATAATTTATGTATATTGCTCTAAACATCCCTTGGAGAACTACTTTTGCAGCATTCAATAGGTTTTAGTATTCCTTGTATTACTTCTTTGAACTTTTGGTTGCTCAGGTTATATCAAGTCACTTGATATAATTTTAGTTATCTTAAGTTTACTACGTTGCTATCATATGATCTGTCCTGGAGGCTGTGCCATATGTGCTTGCTTGCTTTCTTTTTTATTGAAATAACAGATCTAGAGGATCATAGCATATGTGCTTTAGAAGAAAGTACGTGTTCTCTTTTTGGAAGTAATGTTCTGTATATGTCTGATAGGTTCATTTGGACTAAGGTATGGTTCAACTTGAATGTTTCCTTATTGACTTTCTGTTTGAATGATCTATTCCTTGTGGAAAGTGAGGATATTGAAGTCCTCCACTCTTATTGTGTCGTTTTCTGATTCTCCCTTCATTTTTGTTAGTATTTGCCTAATTGGTTTTAGTGTTCTTTATTTTGGGCAAGCCTATATTTATGGTTTTTATAATTTCTTAATGAATCTACCCAAATAATGACCATTTTTTGCTTTTGTTTCAGTTTTTGGCTTAAGGTCCATTTTGTCTCACTTGAGTATTTCTGCCCCTGCTCTCCTTTGGTTTCCATTTGTTTGTAATATCTTTTCCATATCTTTATTTTGCTCCTCTATTGTGTTCCTTAAGCTAAATTTAGTTACTGTTTAGCATATAGTTTTCTTTTATATATTTTTTCCATCAAGTCACACTATATATTTGATTGGAGAATTCAATCCATGTAAATTTAGAGGGATTATTGATAAGGATTTAACTAATGTCATTGTTTTCTAGCAGTTTTTAGTTCATGTTCATTTCTTTTTTTCTTGTTGCCTTCCTTTTTTGAATGATGGTTTTCCATAGTTATATGAAAATATTCCCTTCTCTTGAGCTTACATGAAATATCTTGTAGATGTGATAGTCTATTTTATGCAGATAACAATTAATTTTGATTGAATATAAAGTCTCTCTACCCTTTGTTCCCTCCTTTGTGTTTTTGATGTCACAATTTGCATCTTATTTGCCAATTTTTGTTCCTTATAGCTATTTTTAATTCTCTTGTTTTTTAACCTTTATACTAAAATAGTCTATCACTAAATACAGCATTCAGGTATTCCGAAATTTAATCATTTAACTATACCAGTGCTTTATTTTTTCATATGTTGTCTTGTTGCTATTTAAGTGACCTATCACTTCAAGTTGAAGAATTCCTTTTAGCATTTTTTATAAGGCAGGTCTCATGTGTGTTGAAAATCTGATTTCCTAAGATTTTGCCTGGGAAATTTTTTTAACTTTCCTTCATTTCTGAGGAATAAGTTAATGGATGCTATATTTTTGGTTGATGGTTTTTTTAAATTTCTTCATTTTGACTATATCATCTTACTTTCTTTTGGCTTGCTGGTGTCTGCTGAGAAATATGCTGGTAGCATTATGGGGCACCCCTGTGAGTTGCTAGCTTTTATGCTCTTGCTGCTTTTAAGATTCTCTCTTTGTCTTTGATTTTTGACAGTTTAATTATAATTTGATGTGGTAAGAATCTCTTTAAGCTGATTTTATTTGGTGATCTATGATCTTCATGAACTTAGATATCCAAATCTATCCCCAGATTTTGTAAGGTCCTAGCCATTATTTCTTTGAATAGACTTTCTGTTTCCTTCTCCCTCTAGTAATTCGCAAATGGGTGCTTTGTTGGTATCCCATACATTGCATAGATATTCTTCACTTTTTCACATTATTTCTTTGTTTTCCTCTTACTGAATAATTTTTAGTACTTGTCTTCAATCTCACAGATTCTTTTGCTTGAGACATTTTGCTGTTGATACTCTATTCCATTATTTAAATTTCATTCATTGTATTCAACCACAGAATTTCTGTTTGGTTCATTTTTTATGATTTCTTCCTCTTGGTTAAACTTACCATTTCGTTCATGTATTCATTCCTCATTTCACTGAATTGTATTTATTTTCTTGAGTTTTCTTAAAACAACTATTTTGAATTTTTTGTTAGGTATAAGTTGCAGATACCCATGATTTGGGTTTGGTTACAGGAAGATTTTTATAATCATTTAGTGATATCTTAACTGGACTTTTCATTTCTTTTAAGTTTTTTCTTTTCATGTTCACATTTCAAGAAGCAGTCATCTCCTCCAGTTTTTACTATATGTCTTTGGGATAAAGATACCTTCCGTCAGCTTTAGTAAAGAAAATCTGAGGCTATATCAGACATTCTTGGCTGTTCCTGTGCCATACTTCTCACTCCTTTTGTAACAAGATTAAGCTTATAAACATTTTCTTTATTCTACAGAGGACCTGGCAGAGTATGGGCAGCCTCTTTTATTTTTTTACAGGTCATGTGAAAGCTCAAGTTTGTGAGCCCCCTAGCCTTCAGATTCCCAACCTTGGGGCATCATAGTTACCCATCTTCCAAAGCTTATTCTTGCTACCACCATGGGAAGTACACAGGCAGCTGGCCACAGGGTGGGAAGGTAAGTAGGGTGGCATGCAGAGGTCTGGGGTACCTTTGTCAGTTAGGGGAATCTGCAGGTGAATAGCTCTCTGGAGATAGCAGGTTTCTAGGTGCTGTTCCTTCTTGTACTTGGAGTTCTGCCACTGTTACCACCTCTTTACCCCTATCATGTAACCCATGATTTGGTACTCTGGATGGGGTGAGAGAAAAATGAGTCCTCTCTATAAGATCTTGCAGATTGGGGAAGCCAAGTGTTTATTCACAAGCTCTCCTTTTCTCTTTGTGGGATAAATCGCAGGCTGAGGAAGAGCCCTCTTGACCATAAACTGAACAGCCTGTAGTAGAAGTAGTACAGGGAAAATTAAACTTTTACCCACTTTGGTGCATATAAATGCATATGTTTTTGCTCCAGTAGACTGCTGAAACATTTCCTTTGGGTACCTGAACTTCACAAAGTTTTACACCCCATAAGTAATTGTCTAAGTCATTGTTCTCCAGTGACTCCCAGACTAGGAGTAAGAGTAACGAGTTCACAAGCCACTATGGGGTCTACAGCTAGGATCAAAAGTCTGTCTGCCTATTACCTGATGCACAGGCAGGTAAGACACTTCCCTGGATCCCTTATCATGTGGTGCCCTCTCCTACAACTCCTCAAAGGCATTTGTCTATGGATAGATATTGAATTTTTGTGGTTGAGAAGGAAAGAATATGAGGGATGTCTTAAACTGTCTTGATACGGATATCATTCTACTTCAAATTTATGTTTTCGTAATATTTGTCTTTAAGATTTGAAGTTGTGCAATGTATCTTAAAAATATTTATGCATACAAGAATGCATAAATTCTAGGGTGTAGACGAGAGGTAATACACTGCTGAGGGGAACAGCAGGCATGATAGGAGAGGTCTGCTGCACCATGTGGGTCAGCTCCCTGGCTATGGATTGAATTCATGTTGCAGTGGCTGGCGATAGCTTGATAGTACTGTTTCTTTAACTCCTGCTCCACCAGGGAGGCCCCCTGAAGTACAATATATATCACAACAAAATTCTCAAAGGTTTTTCCTTTTTGGTTTTTTATTTAAGTGCTGTTTTATACTCTGAGTTCTATAAGAACTGTGTAATGGGAATTTAAATGTTATTTCCAAATTACAGCACTTCAAATCATGAAACACATTCCTTAACAACAAAAAAGCAACACTTGGCAGCAATTTCCCTTATACCTAGTTCTCAAAGAAAAGATAATTGCTTCATATATTTCAAATTGATGAACTAAATTTCACTAGCTATTCTCCCCTGGTTTCTTTCCTGTTTACAATTCAGAAATTTGGAATATTACCATGAAATGTTATCAGTTTGATTGTGGTGTATAACACTTACAATGAATTATTTTCCCCTCTGTAACTTTGCAAAAATAGTAGTCCCTGTAAACCTTAGCTCATGTCTAAATTACAGCCTATTGCTGGTTAGAAATGCTATATGGTTCCTTTGTGGCTTGGTACCATCTGTGCCTGTGACAGCTCTTTTGATTAGCTGATTGCCCACTAAAGTTGCTGTTTCTTTAATAGAGAAGCACAAGAAACTTCAGCAACTTACTGAAGAGCAGCTGTGTAAAATAGTCACTAGTGGTAGGCATGGAAAGAATTTCATACTGCTTTCCAGAATAACAGTAAGTACCTTTATGTGAGACAATATCCTAGATTCCTTATAGACATTTTCTCATTTTACTAAAAATCTTTAGGCATTATTGTCCTGTTTTGCCGATGAGGAAAATGGATCCAAGTAGCTGGACACAGACTTCACTCTAATAAATTCACATCTACCAAACAAGAAATGGACTTTCAATACTACAAAACAAATCATGTTCTCTGATCAACTTTTCATAATGCCTCTTATAAAACTTTAGAACTGATAACTGTACCTTAATCAGTTACCAATATCAAACCTGCATATGTCATACATTGCTATAGCTTCATTTGTATGCATCCCATTTACTCTATGGGCATTCTTATTATTATTCTGATAAAAGAGAGAAGCTGTATAGCTTTGTTTTTAAGTTAATCTCTCCAGCTGAGTCTCTAATTTCTTATTTATATTATTTTTAAACATCTTTGCTGTGCTTCTCATTTCACCAATTTTAGCTTGTCTCTAAAAATCTTGCTTTGTCCTTGTATTTTCAGTCCCTCTCTCAAACCTGGATCCTTTAGTTCTGATTTTCCAAAAATTATAGTTCAAACTTACAAAAAATGACAATGAGCATTTACACTGATATTTTTCGATGAATATTTAATTGTATTTGCTTTATCACATATCCATTCTTCCATCTTCCAGTCATCTTGTGTTTTTTATGCATTTCATTGTAAGTTACAGACATCATTACATTCTATCAAGATATATGTTAGCATACATATCATTATCTAGATAGTTTAATGAGGTAAGAAGTTAAAGAAAATTCAGAGAAAAATTCTTTTTATTAGCATATGAAATGTTTATTTAGCTAGAAAATCCTAAATGATTCCCTTAATAAGTGAATTTAGCAGGATCATAAAAGTTAACATAGAAAAAGTATTTATCTCTATTTTGTAGTAGTAAACTGTTAGGAAATAAAATTTAAATAACTTATTCAATTCATTATATATCAAAAATTTAAATACTTAATAAATTTAATAAGCAATGCTCAAAACCTGTACATTTAAAATTTTTAAAAATCATTGACGAAAGAACAACTATATAAATGGAGAGATATGCTTTAGATTACAATATTCAATAATTAGATGTCAATTCCAAGAAATATGTGAGAATGTTCAGGATAAGAATAGTTGTGAAATTGATAGCAATTATCACATTACTTGTTTACATTTGCCATTTTTAAAACTAGTAGTGTGTGCTAAATGCTTTGATAAGCAGTTTACTTGCTTTATTTTACTTAATTCTCATGCGAACTCTAGAGACAACTAATATTCTCATATTAAGAAAAAAATCATCAAGAGAAATGAACACATATAAATGTATAGATATAGCTTGAATTAGGAGACTCAATATTAAGATGTCAACTCTTTCCAAAGTGATATATAATTTATGTTATAATTATCAGTTGTGTTATATCTTTAACTGTATAACCCCTCAATATAATGTTATAATTTTTGCCTTAACCAGTGCCAAGTACTTTAAAATAAATTAGGAAAAGTAGATTTTAACATTTACTATTTATCTTTTCTGATGTTCTTCATTACATTCTGAATATCCAAGGTCAATGTGTCTTGCTCCATTCAGCCTGAAGAGCTTTCTGAAGTATTCAATACTGCTTAGATCTAATGGCAGATTCTCGTAATGATTGCCTTAATTTTTGAAGGGTATTTTCAACAGCTGTGGAATTCTACATTGATAGATCTTTCTTATGTCACTTTAAAGTTGTTTCTCTGCTGTTTCTTTTTAAATTATTTTAGCATCTTAAAACAACATAACTTTATTATCTTATAGTTTTGGATGTCAGAAGTCTAAAATAGGTTTTACTGAGCTAAAATCAAGGTGTTTATAGGACAATATTCTTTCTGGAGACTCCAGAGGACAATCATTCCTTTGCCTTTTCTAGATTATGGGCTTAGATCATGGCTCCATCTTTTATCTTCAAAGCCATCAGTGTAGCATATTCAAATTTCTTTCTCACTTTTCTTCTACCTTCGTATCTCCTTCTCTGACTCCACCCCTCCTCCAGCTTTGAGCTATATTTGACACGTAACATTGTGCAAGTTTAAGGTGTACAGTACAATGATTTGGAATAATGAGATGATTACAGGAAGGTTAGTTACAAATCCATCACCTGTCATAGCTGCATTTTAATTTTTTTTGTAGTGAGAAAATTTAAGTTCTATTCTCTTAGTAACTTTCAAGTATATGGTATACTGTTAAATAATCATTACCATGCCATGTATACAATACCCACAAATTATTCATGTTATAGCTGGAGTTTTTACCCTTTGACCACTTATGAGAAAGAAAATGCCATCCCCTTTACATAGAAAGTCAATTAAATGGCATTATTTAACAAAATAATTTTATTGAACAAAAATATTTTATGCCTGAAACAGGCTCATTTGCTTAGGAAAACAAGGAGTAACTAGAGTGGTTTGGAAAGCTTACTTCAGTTTTACTATCAAACCGAGGAGGAATGGATGATTAAGAAAAGGAATGAACATAGGCCAATTAAACTGGAGTAAAAACTTTTTATTCATTTATTCACTTATTTTTAAAAAGTTTAAAAAGGAAAAGTACATTTTGATGTACTTTTGATCAGTATACAAGGGAAAAGGAGAATTACCCATTTTGTGACAGCCCTTGAAGAAGTAAAGATATTTTGCTGTTACTAGATCAGAAATGGTGTCTGGGACCCAGATGAATCTAAGAGAGCGAGCTAGAGTGAGTCTCCCAAGAAAGTCATTGAGGGATAACTTCTGAAAGCCACGGGTTCTCACTTGGGACAAATGGGAGAACCACACCTAAGAAACTTCAGGAGTGGGGCCTCCCTGGTGGCGCAGCAGTTGAGCACTGTGCTGTGGCGCTGTGGGCAGCCGCAATGCCAGTTTGACGCCCAGCAGGGGAGAATCCCACATGGTGCAGCAGACCTCTCCTGCCTCGCCCGCTGCTCCCCTCAGCTGTGTATTTCTGATCTGCCTGTTCTGCTCCCCACTCTGTCTCTGGTGAACCCTCTCGCTGCCCCACACCTCTGGCCTGTACCCCAGCTTGTATGTATAAATAAATAAATCTTTTTTTAAAAAAAAGAAATAAAAAAAAAAGAAACTACAGGAGTGGCTGAATTGAAAGAGAAAAATATTGAAAACATTTTTCTTAGTTGAATTCCCATATGACAATCATTGTAGGTGGAGAAACACACATTGCTTTTGCCTTGAGGGAGCTTATTGACTTCAGTCATTAAACTTATGAAAATAGGATCTTAAAGGAAAACTAGAGGAAGACAGGAAGAAATATAGATATGACCATGAATTAATAAGTCTGAGACTTGGTTAAATGTTAGTGGGAGAATATCTCTGAGGGGATTATTTCATCCAGAGTGAGGTAGCCAAAATGTGAGCAATGATCCCAGACCTTGTCAATTTCTTCTTGCTGCTGTAGTAGATGAGGATGAAGCCAGGGTAGTTATAAAATATCCATCTAGGCCAGTAAGTAAAGGTAAAGTATCCAGAAGGGAGACACTCAGTTCCAGCAAACATTAACTCTCAGGTGGGTTAGAGAAAGAAAGAGGCGATTTTAAGAAATAGATTAAATTTTTAAGAACTTTGAATAGCTTTCCTGAAAGAAATAGGCAGATAGCAGAGGGAAATTATATAGCAGCGGTATGTCCCAGTACTTCAGAAAAAATGTAGCAGGAAGAAAACTACTTCAAATTCTAGGACATTTAAAACAGGTTTTCTGAGCAACACAAGCTTCAGAAGCATCAAAATCACTTAGTGAACGAATCTGTTGAGGGTGATTCTTCAACTAAATCATATTGGAAATGATGAAGAATTCTTCCCCAAGGCTTAAGTTTCCAGCCCATGTAATCCCAGAGCTTGAGGCAATGAAACAGCCATTGTGGCAGAAAACTGAAAATGCCTATTCCTGAGAGACGACAAAACTGGTCCTCAGAACAGCATTAGAGGCCCAAAGCACAATGGGAAAATTAAATTAAGAGGTCTTGAATATGCTGGACAAGGAAGGACAGCACTTGAATGAGTACTGAATCCAGTTTCTGTGGCTGGAGCTTACTCTATTGCTGTTTTATTAGTTTGTAGGCATCAGAAGTGTCTCAGATGACATTCTGCATAAGAATACAGGAAGGATAGATCTTTTTCCTCACAAAAAAATAAAGAAATATAAATGAAAATGCTAAATGTGTAGTCTGAAAATGACTTCTTGTTAGGAGAATTTTTCTGACTTGGCTTAAGTAAACGTCATGGAATCCAAACAGCTGGTCTTTCCTTCTAGACCAAATCAAGGAGAGAAGAAAGACAAATGATGTATTGGGGCCTACAGCATGATTCCCCTGACATGATTTTCTTCCATCGGAAAGGTAACATTTTATGTCCCTTTTAAAAACCTCCTCCTGGTTAGTGATATTCCATTTTTATAAAACAAGTCCTGCAGTGACTTCTTAAAGTAGCCATAGCCTTTTTATTTCTCATTTAAGACACATATTCAAACAGATCATTTATTATTTTAAAACTTATTTCCATACAACTGAAATATGCCAGTTAAAAACTGCATGTTAATTTCAATATTTAAGAATAATGAATTAATTTTTAAAGTGAGATTGGATTTAATCATCACAGTAAAGTGACCTCTTGTTTAACACATATACTAATTGCTGTTGATTGTGGGATGACTTGTTAAGGGAAGAATTATGATATTTTCATGTTAGAAATAACTTGTAGAATCATTGCAGTTCAGTGATATTGTGGTGGCTATTCATCTAGAAGAGACAAACCCAGCTCCACTTAGAAACTCCAAAAATGTTTTTCACTAGCTGCTTGCCTTTTCCAACTGTGCAATAACAAAGCACTATAACCAATTACAGCTGGTAACCTTTGCAGTTAAACTGATGCTGAAAATGTATGGAGCTATTTTCATCAGTAGTAGAAATGCCTATTCTAAGCCTCTGGAAACTAAATTCTCCTTTAGGTATAGAAAGGCACCTGCAAAAATATATGTCTTGTTATTTTATGTGTCCTGTTATTTTATGTGTTATAATATGAAAAGGTTATTTTCCAGGATAATTGGGAAAGTGCAGTCAAATAGCATTATAGATTTATTTAGTTCTACAAGTCACACCTCTAGACATTTTAAGATGAAGTGTTTGTCCTTTCACTTAATCAGAAATGTTGTTCCTTTTCAGTTAGCTAGGTCACTGAGGTCTCCATTCAGTCAGCATTTTCCCTATTATTTGGCTGATTTCCACTACTAAGATTTAGATCTGGTAATTAAATCCAAACTCAGGAAATTTGTTTTTCAGGCAATTTACTTAGGTTCTATGCAAAGTGGAATTCCTTATGACAGAGGATTAACATGTTGTGAAGTATAATTGTAATGAAATACGTTTAAGTTATTTTTCAAAGAAGAGCTTACAGACTTCCCCTTGACTCAGGTTCAGTGTCTTTATGCCACTTTTTTCCATTTTTGGCTCCCATCCTTTGTAGTGAGGTTTGCTCTTATTTTTTTCTGTTGTTTTTCTACATCACTAACATGCTTTTGTCCATGAGTCTATATAAATTAGTATGTCTCCCAATGTTTCAAACACATTTGCATACATATACACATACATCAAAATGCTTTAAAAATGACACACAAGTATAAAACATTTAAAAATAGGGCCTCCCTGGTGGCGCACTGGGTTGTCTCGGCACTGTGGAGCTATCCGCACCCATTGCAACGTGAATTTGATGCCTGGCTGAGGAGCTTCCCACATGGTGCAGTGGGCCTCTCCTATCTTGCCCTCTGCTCCCAACAGCAGTGTATTTCACTCATTCTGCCTGCTCTGCCATAAACAAATGAAATCTTGCCATTGGCAACAACATGGGTAAAAATGGAGGAGATTATACTAAGTGAAGTCAGTTAGAAGGAGAAAGACAAGGGGCCTCCCTGGTGGCGCAACGGTTTAAGCGCTGCACTGTGGAGCTGTTGGAGGCTGCGGTGCAATCGATGCCCCGTCCGGGGAGATTCCCACATGGTGCAGCAGACCTCTCCTACCTCGCCCGCTGCTCCCCTCAGCCGTGTATTTCAGTTGATCTGCCTGTTCTGCTCCCCACTCTGTCTCTGGTTAATCCTCTCACCATCCCACACCTCTGGCCTACATCTCAGTTCTTGCATGCATGCATAAATAAATCTTAAAAAAAAAAAAAAACAGAACACTACTCTTTAAAAAGAAAAAAGTTTAAAAAATATAACTAACACACAATAGTTATATAGTTATGGATTTTTAAGTCTGTATTTTGATTCAGACATAATATCATAATATCTTTTCTAAAAATTATTTTTAAATGTTTTAGTAAAGTAAAACTACATTAAGTCTACTACTAAAAGTCCAGCTTTATTTCATGCAAGTCTCCTATAGTTGTATCTTAAATTTCTGAGAATTTTGACCTAATATCTTCTTGCAACTGGCAACTTACATGTCCTGAAATTATATAGGGAATAGAAAAATCAGCATTCAAAAATATAAATGAGGGTTGCCATTTTGAAGTCACCTTTAAGTCCACCTTATTTAGTCTACTTCTAAGTTCTCAGCTGCAGGGTGTCATAATAGAATGGGACTTATAAATTAACTCCCAATGTTGTCACATTTTATTTTTTTATAATAAATTTTTACATGAGTTTTTAAGAAATTTGTGAAAATCACTTCCCCAAGGTCCTTAAGGATAGTGTTCCCACAGAGAACTTTCATTTGTTTTGTTGGTTGATTTGCTTGAATTTCTATGTAGTAATATTTAGAATGATGTTCCCTCTGGCTACAAACTTCTTTTACTGACAGATTATTTGTTTTTATTTATAACCACAAATTCTATGGACTGAAAGTAGTCCCCCTAAACAGATGTGTTGAAACCTAAACTACAGTGCAATTATATTTGGAGGTGACTAAGTCCCGAGGGTTGAGTCTTCATAAACAGGATTGTGGCCTTTTAAATGAGACCTAGAGGGCTCCCTTGTCCCTTCTGCCAGGTGAGGACAAGGTGAGAAGATAACCATCCAGGAACCAGGAAGTGCATCCTCACTAGACAATTTGTGCCTTGATCTTGGACTGCCTAGCCTTCAGAACTGTGGATAATTAACTTTTGTTTATAGGCCACCGTCTTTTCTATTTTATTATAGCAGCCAAACATACTAGATCAAACATCAATTATACACACATGCATCTATGCGTGTGTGTATGTATATATATATCTGTACACATACATACTCATAACACATGCAATAATGACTGACTCAAATCAGGTGGTTAAAAATTCCTACTTTAATTTTTTATTTTGTTACTGTTTGATATCTCCACTCTGCTAGATAGCAGACATTATAGCTTCATCAACTTATTACCTGCTTATGTTGTTCATGAGAGGAGGGAGGATGTTAAAAAAAAAGGCATAATGGCTTTATGATCTTCAGAGATTGAAAAATATCATAGTCTGTGTGAATTTTATCATGGAAATACTTCAGTATCAGCTGAGATATTCTCACTCCCACTGGGTTAGGGTCAGTTCACTTATGTGTTGCTGTGTTTTCCTGGATCCAGCCTTAATCTCAATCACTGAGAGATTGTTAGTGCTAAGTTACATCTTCATGCTGCTTAGCACTCTCTGGTACACTGAAAACATTCTCTTGTTGGACACTGGATTTGCACCACACTCTCTGTGAGATCAACTAAGGCCCTTGTTCCAAATTTCCCAATTTATCACTTTGTTCTTTGTATGCTGAGTGTAGGGACATGAGGACCTTGCCAATTTTGAGGGTGCTACTGGGCACAGATTTTCTTTGTTCTCAATCTCCCCAACCTTTATTTAAGGAATTTTGTCATTTTCTCCCCTTTCACCCCTGCCACTTGGCCTTGGAAGGAGAAGATTGAGCCTAAGATAGCCTCTCAAGGACATCACCAACATTTAATTATCATAACTCTTCCTCTAATTATTTTATCTGTCCTCCAGTTCTTCAGTTCTTTATCTATTCCAGCAGAGAGGGGAGGCTTGAGAGTTGGAAGATGGAGGAAATAGTATGACCAGTAATGATGGAATAGACACGTGGAGCAAATATGAGAACTACCAGACACTTGAGATTACCCTGGGGAGTGTGATGGAAGTCAAGAAGTGAATTCAAGATCTGGTTGGAGAATGGTGGGGTTGGGTTAAGAATAGATCATTGTTAGTTTGAAGTTTTAAACTCTAGTGATTTTTTTCCCCTGGGTAATTGGAAGTATGAAAGTTGTTTGTTTTTTTTAAAGCAGAAAATGATATAATCAAATAAATGGGATGGATTCTAGAGACTATGGAAATATTTGCAAGGAGCTGGTGTAAATGGAATGTGTGAATGAGGGAGAGCAATTCCAATATGATTCCAAGTACTGGGTGATGGTGACTTTGTTTTACAGGCAGAAAGGTAATCCAGTCTTTAGAGGTATTATGTTGCAGAGGCTACTATGAAACATCTGGCACACTCTTGGGAATATGGAATTGGACTTCAAAAGAGAAATAAAGCCCAGAGATTTAGCTACTGATGAAAAAAAAATCATTAATTGGCTATAGTTGAAACTTTGGGAAGAGAAGAGAAAAGATAAAGGAAAGTATCATATTGGAATGTTGAAGAATGGTCAGAAACTGATAAAGGAAAGCAAAATTAAGGCAATGAAATGACTTTGAAGCATAGAAGGAGGACGGTTTCCAAATTGGAGAGTAATCACAGGCATCAAATGTTACAGGAGAATTTTCCAAGAATAGCGTCATTTTGCCATTCAGAGTAATCCTATCAATTCATAAAATCTGAAAGTGTTATAAAAAAGAGGCAAAAGTATTTCTCTAAGCATTGTCGAAAATCAGAAAATGAGGGGATTTTATTTTATGGTACCTTTGCTTGAGGCAGCTGTCCTGTAAGAAACAGTTATTCTGTCTGTGCTCACCCATCCAAGTAATATCAGTGGACCTGGAACCAGAGAATGTGTTGTGAATGTGTATATTGGGACATGAGCCCTTGAGAAGTTACAAAGAAGAATCTAGAAGGGGAAGTTAACACTAAAAATGAACTGTAGTGCTTGCTAATTCTATCAGCAAACTGCAGGGTGGTGAATTCTGAGAAATTTATACTGAGAACAGGAGAGTATCATTACAGATTAGACTAAGTTTATCAGTGCTACCTCATATTCTAATAGCTTATGGATCCCATGTGCTAGACCAGTGACTGGAACTCATTCTAAATGTTGAGTTGGTTAGTTGAATAAAACACTGGCTTCACAGAGGTCCAGAGTATATAAATTTGGTTTATCACAAAATACTAAGTGTAATACAGCCTATCTATCCAAGAAAGTGTTTGCACAGTCTTATCAAGTATCTTTATTATGCCTTCCAGAAGAAACTGTCTTGTCTTCACCAAGGTTTTGGGGAATGCATTGATGAAGCAAGCACCTTTGAGAAGTTCAGTAGTTGAGGGCTTTACCATAGGGTAAGATGACAATGGCAAGTGTTTCAGGAGAAATGGCCTCATAAAACTCAGGGGAGAAGGGAGGATGGAAGAACCCAGATGCCCAAGACAAACTGGTTTTTAATTGGCAGATGCTAAATGTGGTTACTTTCATGGGCTGCTGGAATAATAGACAGTTGAAAAAGTGACTCAACAGATTTTGGAGGTAGATAATTGATCATGGAATCCCATATTGGAAGCTCATGTTTCTTGTTGTATGTATGTATGTATGTATTTATTTTTTTACATTATTATTATTAATTTTTGGACAGTATTTGATTTCTCCCCTAACTCCCATACCTTTTTATTGGCTAACATTGTATTGCAAGTCATGTTCTTCAGTGTATTAAGCAGTGATTCAACAGAAAGGGGGGAAATAAAACATTGCTGTAGCGGCAGGATGACTCAGGGAGCAGGTTCTCTATGGAGCTGGGCAGACAGGTCAAAGGAGGAGTCCTAGAGCCCTTGGTGGCTTTTTAGGTTTTTAATTATCTTTTGCAGAAAGGCAACCAGGTACAGGGCAGGCAATGGGGTTGGGGGGCCTGGAGGCTAGCAGGTCTCCCAGCCCCCGGTGAATCTCACTCTCTTTGGGCTCTCTGGCATTCTCCTGGTCTCTCTGCTGCACCCCGAACGGTCCTCTGCTGCCATGCTGTTTTCTCCTGCTGCCACTTTTTCTCCTGCTGCTGCTGCTGCTTATAAGCCCAGTCTCTGGCTCAGGTGTGCCCATTCATGCAGGCCCACACCCCACCCCAGGTGCCTGCCATTAGGCATGCATGTAGGACCACAGGGGTCTATCACTGAGGGGAGGGCAGAAAAACCTGATGACTTTAGTTTACCCTAAAATTACTCAGAGATCTTAGACTTTGATTTAGGGTCAGGAACTGGTGATGCTAAGGGTTGTCTTCCTTTTTTTAGGAAGAGTTGAAATGTCCTGATTGTTGAGAAACACTGCATTATACAGGAGTGGAATATTTTCAAGTGATTATTATAGGCAGATGCCAGGTGTAGGGTAAATGAAAGAATGATCAGGATTTTCTTCCATACTACCATAAGCATTAATGATATACTCCTGGGGTCCTACACGCATGCCTAATGGCGGGCACCTGAAGTAGGGTGGGGCACGTGTGAGTGGGCACACCTGGGCGTGGAGAGCCCGAGCCTATTAGGGCAGCATCACAGAGGGTGTGGCAGCAGCAGAGAACAGAGCGTGGCATTAGAGGACTGTACGGCCGGGTGACCAGCAGAGAGCCCAGAAAGAGTGTAGATTCGTGGGGAGCTGGGCCACTCTCCTGCCTGCCCTATACCTGATTGCCTCACTACAAAAGATCGTTAAAAGCCTGGAAAAGTCACCGAGGGCTCCGGGACTCCTCCTTTATCTGTCTGCCCAGATCATAGAGAACCTGCCCCATGCCTTCCTGGCACTACACCAGGTAAGAAGGGTACAGGGCTATCCTAGACATCTATTGTTTGGCACCCAGCATCCAAACACCCTTCTATTTGTGGAAAATCCTCCTAGCTGTGATCCTCATGGATGGGAGGCCTCTCCTCCCATTATGGATGCTGAAATGGTCAGGCACTCCTATTAGCTGCTGGAGGGAGCTCCTCCTTTACCTACACTTGACCATTCTATGCCTGGGAGAAGGACATAAAGTGAGAAATGCGTCTTGGGGTTGCTTTGGGGGACTGACTGAGCTCAACAATGACAGTGGTTGGTGTCAAAATTCTAGGGGCGACACCATGAAGTGTCTGGTGATGGCAACAGTGAGTTGGTGGTGGTGGTGGTCAGCAGCGGCATCCTGGCAGAATGTTCCTGCCTTGTTGATTTCATTCTGCTCTGGCCCAGGCCATTTTCTCAGCTGGGACTGTTTTGCCTTCTTGTTGATTGAGTTAGCAACACACATCCTTTTAGTAAATGCCTTTGAGTTTCATTAAGTTAGTGATATTTGCTTTCCACTGCTTGTGCCCAAGAGCTTGGACCTTTGCAAGACTGATTCATAGATAACATTTGATTTCTATGAAGGAACAGTGAATCACACACAAAAAATTGAAAGCTGCATGAAAAACACTACATCTCTGTTATTTTTTATGTTGCTTTTTAAAAAATTCATCAACTTTTTCTCTTAGCAGCGTAAAAATAGAAAACAAAGTAGAATAACTTCCACTAATAGAAAGTCAAGCCCTTCTAAAGGAGATAAATGTTTATTTATAAAGTATCTAATTGAATTTTCCTGTGTCTTATATCCTCAAAATTCTGACTTTGTGCCTCTCTTTGCTCTTCCCATCTTCATCTAGTTCCACTGCAATATGGAGCCTGCCTTTAAGGGACTGGAAGAGAGTGAAGTTAGTGCTTTAATTCTGCAGGTAAAGGTGGGTGAGAGAAAAGGGGTCCTTTATTGCCTGGTCTTCTGGAAGAGTCATAATTCACAATGTGGAAATAAAGACATTTTTACATTGTGAAGGTTAATCTCCTAGCATATCTCTTCTATCTTAATGCACTAAAATATTTTCTATCACCCTCTTAAAGTCATATTTTAGAAGAGTCCCCTTTTGCTACCCAAGATTTCAGAGTCCTATGATTCCCCAAGATGGTCAGTATAGAAAACCTACCTCTACAAGAGGAAGAAGCACAAAAATCTTAACTCTTTCTTATCCTAATGTCTGTTAGATTTACAAGGGAAGGAACAATTCTTTTAGTTGACAAAATACAGTGAATGCTATCATGTCAGACTTGCTAAGTCTCTGGAATCTGGTTCTTAAATGTGTACTCAGAATATTTTGTTTTCTACTTTGATTTTGGTGAAAATTTCCTTGCAGAATCTGGCACATTAAAAGCAATTAGCAACTCAGTTTCAGACAAATAAAAACAAAACCAAAAAAGAAAAAAATCACCACCTTTTCAAAGGACTGGTGAAGGGCAAAGCATCTTTTGGCTGTCCTCAGCTTTCTTGCAGGGCCATGTGGCTGGGTGGGCTTATTTATTCTGAAGAAGATGAGAGACAGGTAAAATAGTAGAATTCCTCTAATCCATTTAATCTTCTTTTGTGTTTCTAGAATGGGGAGTGGTATGGAGAGAGATCTATTTTGTTAAAAATCAGTCACATGACAGCTCAAAGATGGCAAAATAAGAAATAGCTGACATCATGTTTCTAAATATATAACTGTGCAACAGTTTGCTAGAGCAAATGCAGAAAGGTTGAGAAGGCAAAATAATGACTTTTAGTTGCTGGAAGGCATCCATGTTCAACAGTCTGTCAGGAAGAGACAGGTGGGGCTGGCTCACCACCTGTGGTGAAGGCTGGTACATGGCTTTTATTAAAATTACTGCACAGGAGTGGAGAAAATAAACACTCAGTGGGTGTAGTGGAACTGCCAAGCCATATGTGTGGCCAGATCCAAGAAGCTTCTCCAAAATAAACCTACCTCAGGTAGGCACCATGTTTTTTTTAAAAAAATCTTGTGTGCTAGGCATATACATCCAGGATTTGGATATACATTTTAAAGACACTGTTTGTTCAGTGCCAATGCCTAGGATTGATAATCTAGCTACATAGTCATTTGAGGTATGGTTCAGCAATTAGAATGTAAACTAAGTTTTAGAATATCATCAGGAGGAAGGGGAGGATGTTCATTTGAGGGTCCTTGCACACTTAACATTGTGTCCATGAAAGACTCACAGAGCTATAAGGGACAAGGAATTAAACCTTCTGGTTATATGTAAAGTAAGGTCCTGAGAGGTGATGTGTCTTGTTTAAGGCCCACAGCCAGTAGTGGCAAGCCTAAAACCAGAAGCAGTCTACAGCTCTCAGTTCTTTATTCTTTTTTTGTGTGTGTGTAATATATATTTTTATTGTTATTTATGTCTTTTACATTTTGTATTCCCCTTGGGTAGCCCACCACCAATTCACCCGTGATCCATCTCCATGGTCCCTTGTGTTCTTTTCTATTCCATGTTGTGCCCTTTTCCTTCCCTCCCTCTGACTCCCTCCTCC
>PVIJ01007135.1:0-40581 GCA_004024925.1 Scalopus aquaticus | reverse complement strand
TTTTTACTGGACAGTGGAGCTTCCCACTCAGTTTCATTTGGCTGCCATAACAAATTCCTACAAATTTAGTGGCTTGAAACAACAGTAACAACAAGAGTAATCTCTTACTCTTCTAGAAGTTAGAAGTCCAAAACCTATCTCACTGGGCTAAAGTCACGGTGTCAGCAGGTCTGGGTCCTTACTAGAGATTCTGAGGAAGAATCTGTTTCTGTGCCTCTTCCAGCTTCTCAAGGATGCCTGCATTCTTGATTTGGGGTCTTTTCCTTGGACCACTCCAAGTTCTTGCTTTCATCATCTGATCTTCCTTTACTGACTCTGACACTCCTGTCCTTCTCTTATGTGGACACTTGCCATTATGTTGGCCACAGTCAGATAATCCAGGCTAATCTCCCATCTCCTGAATCTTAATCAAATCTGCATGTATTTCACTGTGTAAAGTACCATATTCTCTGGTTCCTGGGATTAGGTTGTGGACCTCTCTGGGAGGCACTATTTTGCCTGCTACTCTATCCTACCTTTTATTGTCCCTTCTCCAGTTTTGTGAGTCTAAACATAAAAGCAGAAGAGATTCTGGGGCCAAAATTATGCAGTAAAGCTCATGGAATGTTGGGGTAGTTTTCTTCATTTGAAACGTGTTTGCCTCTGTCAGTTTTCCTGACCTTCCAGATGAATGTAATGACCACTATTACCCCTATTTTCTTTTCTTTTTCTGTTAATTTTTTTTTTTTTAATAAATGACTGGTCATTTGTTTCTGAAGACTGTGATGCATAAAATTTGTTTTTTTTTTTTACTTTTTTTTTAAAAAAAGATTTATTTATTTATGCATACAAGTTGGGGTACTGGCCAGAGGCGTGGGGTGGCGAGAGGTTTCACCAGAGACAGAGTGGGGAGCAGAACAGGCAAATTGACAAATACACTGCCGAGGGGAGCAACAGGCAAGGCAGGAGAGGTCCGCCACGCCATGTGGGAATCTCCCCGGCTGGGCTTTGAACTCGCGTCGTTGCTACCAACAGCTCCACAGCTTAGTACCTAACTGCCATGCCACCAGGGAGGCCCTCTTTTTCTGTTAATTTTTTAATTCACTTAGTTTTTTTTTCTTACATCACTGTAGTCCCCATAGTTCTCCCACCACCTTATTACCTCTGAACCATCACCGTATTCTCTTGTGTTCTTCCCTCCTCAGTTTTGCCCCCTTCCTGCCCACTCCTTTGCTGTGTGCCTCAGTTCCATAAATATTACCCCTATTTTACAGATTAGTAAGAGAAAAAGATAAGAGTTTTTTTCTATTAAAAATTGGTTCATAAGGCATACCTGCATGTACCAAGCAACGTTTAACAGAATTCAGCATTTACAAGACTATTCGTAGTCCATAGGTTCCTAATCTTTTTTTTTTTTTTTTTGTGGTTGTTGCTAAGGTTCAGAGCAGGTGGCTTCATTTATTTCTTCAATCATTTTCTCCCCTTTGTTTCTATGGCAAAAGATCAAATAACATTTCCTTAATATCTGTTTGACTCATGTCCTTGGCCTGTGCCTGTTGGCAGAATGTGTGGTAAAGATAATTTACTCATAAACCTGAACATGGCTGAATCAGAGCCATAACAGGGAGATAACTGTTACTAAAGGCAGTGGAGCGAAGAAGTTTTGGTAGAGAAAGAAACATACCTCTCAAGGGAAGTTTGTCACCTTGGAGCATTTAGTCATTTCAGTGCTATTCACAGATTAAATCTATTACTCTGAATTTCTTTCTTGGGGAATGATTGGACAGGGAATAATAATATTTACAATTTATATGAATTGACCAATCTCCAAATATTCTGAAGACCTGACATCATATTTTATTAAAAACAAACATAGTAAGCCTTCAATAAATGTTTAAAGAGTGTTGAATGAATGAATTCCATGACTGGTTAATTGACCCTGTGGAAAAAAATAATGAATGTTTTCATTCAGGCTTGTTTGCTTTCTCTACTTTCATTGATGGTTTAGGAGTCATTTAACTTTTAATGTTGGGTTTAACAAACATGAGCCTGTGGTCAGAAACATGCCAGATTTGATTTGCTTAAGAGACAAAATTGGAGGAAAATTTTTTGCTGGACTCAGTAGGGCCTTCAAGAGTGTTTGAAAATAGTTGCTAAGACGTTCCTCTGTCAGTCCATTATCTCAATGCCTGACTTCTTCTGTCCAGACTTCATACATGGGAGGGGCTACATGGGAAGGCCCATTGCCAACTTTAGAGGGCATTGTGGAACCCAAGGAAATCAGCAAGTCAGAGCCAACAAATGTTTTCTCATCCATCACATCTCAGTCCTTCATGAATATGTTATTTCATTAAATTCTGTCCACAATTTTGTGAGAGGTAGGTATTGCTCCCATTTTACAGATTAGGAAACACTGAAAAAGATTACATTTATACAACTGTGAGATTTTTGACAAGACCCTCACCCTCCTTAGCTGTCTCCTCACATTTAGATGGGGTTAATTATTAACAAACCCACCTGAGCATTAGCAGAGGCACCATGTCTTGGGGGTGGGGGCAGCAGGCAGCTGTACTAGATTCTAGCCTTGCATTGCCACTCTCTAGTATACTGACTTTCTCTCTAAAATATCTGTTCTCTCTTGCCATCCGAGGTGCTATATTTCTGAGAAGTTTGTGAATCTAACAGAATGACTCAGTCCCTGAGGTAATATGTGCTCGGAAGATAATATGTGCTTGGAAGATTTCCTTTCTTAATAAAATACTTCAAAAATGGAGGTAGACAAGACAACTGGTTTGTCTGGGTTGAGCATTCTTTCACTCCTGTTTACTGTGTTCTCAGGCTTATTTCATTCCCAATATTTCTCCTGCTTTGTGTTAATTGCAGGTAGGAAATATTGACCTCCAGGTGGGATCTTACTTTACTTTCATTCTCTCCTGTGCATGGAGCAAGGATTATGAGCACCCACCTGTGCTTTGGTATTAAAAACACAGCAGGGTATTATGACTTTACCAGATTCTTCTAAAAGGCCACAAGATGGGGATGTTACTCCACAAACTTAGATCTTTTCATTCATTCTACAAATAATAATTGAGTGCCTACTATGTGCCTGTCATTGTTCCAGGCATGGGATTACAGTAATGAATAAAATAAACCGCGCTCAATGACATTTTTAGTCTCATGGAGAAGGTAGATTTGAATGAGATTTAGTAGTCTACATAATGATGTGCCAACCAAAATACAGGGGATTGTAGACATGCATGTTAGGAACCCTAAATGCAATTTGAGAAGAACATAGATGGCGCTTATAAAATGTTCCTAGAGAAACTATCTATGCTGACTTCTGTCGAATGACTATGCATTTCCTAGGAGCAGAGTTCTAATCTAGACAGAAGAATGGCATGCCTAGGGGCCTGTCAGGGAAGGTGAACTTGATTCTTTGAATCAACTGGAAAATATTAGAGCTAGATTGGAGAATAGTGTGAGTAGGGGCTGGATCAGAAATGACTTGAAGACCACCCACAGTTTTTAGAGCAATAAGAAGGTGGTTTCCTTACACTAGTTTGTCCAGTTGGAAAATGTTTCTTATCCTTTACAAACTGCACAATCCTGAGCAGTTCTCAGTGTCCATGATCACTGGATCCACCAAGACTAGGTTCAGAGCCTTACCTCTGAGCATCATTGCACATTATATGTTCTCCATCAATCACTCAGCAGTTTTCATTGTTCACAGATAGGGCTTGAATATAGCAGTCTAGGATTTGAGACATATCTCCCCAGTTTTCTTGTATGTTCTTGGCCTCAGATCCCTGACTTGGAAAATGAAGCTAATGATGGCAGTCACCTAATAGGGTTTCAAGTGCTTATTCTATTGCGTGCCTCATAATCTATGTTAAATAAATATTAGCTATTGGTGGCAATTATCCCAATGTTAGCTATTGATATCCATAGTCTTGGATTGTAGCTTTTTAATTGCTCATCTGTTTCTCTTATCTCCTAAGATTTTTGAGGATAGGGACTGTACCTTATTTCACTGTTGCAGCCCCAGCTCCCACCATGATTCCTAGAGCAAATGAAGTTCTCAATCAATAGTCACACAGTGAATGAGGATATTCATTATATTACTGAAAATGAATCCATGTCACGCATAAAATCATTAATTACAAGATAATGTAATTGAAAACCGTGTGTAGTGAAACTTCTCTGTGAGTAATACCATCTGGAAATGGGATTTCCCTGAAGACAGAAAACATACTTGAGTCAATGTTTTAAAATCTTTAACTGCCAAGTTATATTGACAGTCTTTACTTACAGGCTAAAATTTCCATACCCACTTCAGTAAGATTATCTGCTATCTGCTATCTTCTGTTGTCCATCAATCCCCTTTCCCTTCTTTTTTTTTTTTTTTGGCCCTGCCTACTTTTATAAAGTCCATGTTGCATTTTAACATTTACCTTTAAAATTTCAAAGAAAATCAGTAAATAAAATGGACATTTCATGGAATTACAGAAGGGGGAAGTTGTATAAGTTTATGGGAAGTTTGTAATAGTTTCTTAGCACTCACTAAATCATAATTTTTTGGTAGACAATATGAGAATTGTGGCCTGTTTTAACATAGGTTCTAACACGTTTCCTCCAACCTCAACTGCATTCGATCCACATTCCTATTTTGATACTAACACTCAAGTTTTATTGGCCTTTTTGTAATTAGAAGCACATTGAATTTTTAAAAAATAAAAAATGGAAAATAGAAATCTCATATGATAACATATAATCTCAGTAATTTGACACAATAGAACAATTACTTTCTTGCTATTATAAGTAGAATTGTGCATTCTTTTCTAATGTTCTTAAAGATTACATCATTTCCTTGTCCTTTTCATGAAGCAAAATAGATTAGCTAACTTTGTCTTCAGTGTTGAGAAATTTGGTGTCATTTTTAGGCAAACAACTATACCGCATTAACAACACTGTTCTTGGGTTTTTTTTTTCAAGGCCCAGTCTCCTCCTCTGCCCAATCTCTCGTCTCCTCCTGAAAAATCGTAAGTTAAGTGACCAATTCTGAAACCTCAGTGTCTTAGAAAAATAGAACTTCTATGAACTAAAGTACCATAAAGTCTTTTAAAATCTGCTTCCCCACAACTACCAAAAAATAAACAGAATTAAAAAGTAAAAGTTATATCAACTATATTGAATTTTAGGAATCAGCTGTATTAGGTTCCTTATTACTACTGTACTAAATTATCCCAAACACACATTTATTATCTTATAGTTCTAGAAATTAAAAGTCTGAAAGCATTCTGACAGCTTAAAGTCAAGGTATTGGCAAGGATGTATTCCTTTTTGGGAGATTATTTTCTTACCTTTTTGAGCTTCTAAAGGCCTGCATTCCTTAGCTTTTGGCCCCCTTCCATCTTCAGAATCTTTCTCCCATGGCACTGACTCTTTGCTTTCCTCCATTTTTAGGGACCTTAATGATTACATTGGGGCTACCTGGATGATCCAAAATAATCTTATCTCAGGGTCAACGGGTTAGAAAACTTAAATTCCATCTGCTATTTCCATGTAACATAACATTCACAGGTTCTGGGGATTAGGCTATATATATACTTTTTTGGGCGGGGTGGGGGCACGGTTATTTTCTCTACTGTGTTCCTAAAACATATTAAATGCATTTAATGTATTTATATATAAAATCAGGATCACAATATATTTGAATTCCATAAAACTGTTCTGAATATAGCAGTGCTGCCATCCTCATTCTGGATCTCAGGAGTGCACAGAGTGGGCTAGGACACAGAGTGCTGGACTCTTAAGATGACTATTGATTATGTGAGAGAGGCAGGAAGAGTCAGCGAACGCAAATTAGTGAGTCATTTTGTGTATCACTCTAGGCAATTCTGTACATCAGAACCTTCCAAAGTGATGGGAATGTTCTCTATATCACTATATGGTAGCTGTTAGTGAGGTGTTGTAATTAACCTCCTGAAACATGGCTAGAGTAACTGGGGGATGGAGTTTTAAGTTAATAATATCAAATTTCATTTATTCCTCATTCATTTATAAAACTACACACACACACACACACACACACACACAAGCATATAAAATTGGGGACAAATTTGAAGGTTTGTGTCATTGTCAATATCTTGGTTATGATACTGTACTGTAGTTATGAAAGTGTTCCATTGGAGGAAATACGTAGAGTACCTGTATCTCTCTGTATTATTTCTTACATTCCATAAGAAGCTGGACTTATTTCAAGAATAAAAAAGTTTAATTAATAGCGCTTCATCAACCATTTCTCTATTTCTGGGGATCATAGCCTCTGTGTAATTGAATTTCAGAGTGCATATGGCTTAGTCCAAAAGGTTAACTGCCTATCCTTAAACACTTTTTTTAAGAGCTATCTCACAATAGTTTTCACAATCAAAACATACTGAAAATCTTGTAACTCAGAAATAAGACATTTCATCACTTCTTCCGGCTTACTTTTTTAAAAAATACATGATGGAATCTTAGGGAAGTTCTGTCATTGACCTCTCCTGTAGATACATGCTTGAGTGGGTTGTGCCCTGACCATACTGTGATAGCTTTGGGGAAATTATATTTTCACTTGTCTACTGCTAATTCTTCATGTTGGAAAATGAGGTCAAGTAAACACTGAGCCACAGTTCTGAATTACAGCTCAAGATACCGGGAGCTATTTAAAAAGTATCCTGATTTAGAAGAGCTGTCTTTGAAAGCTCCAGAATGAAATGACCCAGTTGCTCTGGTTTTTACTATATCTTCAAAAGCACCGTCTTTTGAATTGTCCATGACTGTCAGAAATATGCTGGAGATGAACTTTATAAGGGTACCAAGCCTGTTTTCTTCTCCCTGTAATCCGTCCAGCTGAACTTTGTAATTATAGCCAGATCCTCACTCACCATGGTGACCATGGTTACTGCTATCAAATATTGAATTTATTGATCTTAAATATAGACTGTACATCTTAGAGAGATTTCAAATGGCCCAAGTATTCTCTTCCCCCAGGGATGACGTTCATCTTTGCTTCCTATGGGTTTCTAAAGTTTTTTTATTTTTGGCAAGATAAGTTCTTTTGATTTGCTAACAATCTTATTACTTCCCATGTACAGATGTAAACCAGAGGACAGAGGGAGAAAAAGGTATCCAAGGAATGCAGAGTTCCTGGATTCAAATAACCTTTCTTAGGCTCTGTTACCTTCATACTGAGGCCATTTCCTGAACTCTTCTACTTTTATTATTTATTTATTTTCTCTTTTTATTATTTTTTCTTACATTGTTGTAGTCCCTATCATTCTCCTGCCACTATATCACCTGTGAACCATCACCATATTCTCTTGTGTTCTTCCTGTAATAGGGTGGTCCCCAGGAAAGGGGGGCCTCCAGGTTCCCTGTTGGGCAGGGGAGAGGAAAAATGGAGAGTAGTCAGGGATAAGGGAGGATGAAGGAGACCTGGAGGAGGCACAAGGAGCAGAGGGACATGTAAAAGAGCTGCACTTCCTTTTTGGTCTTGGACTGGTTGAAACAGATGTGGGTGTGAAACAGATGCATGGGGATGTTAAAAATGGCAGCTTTTATCTTGAGTTGATTTTGCTCCTTCTGTCCCAGACATGGTGGGCCCCTTCTGCCCCTTTCCTATGGGTCCCACCAGGAGGTTCCTTCGATTTGTGGCAGGCTTTCTGGCTTCAGTGGCCCTGCTTTGGACCAACACTGTTTGACTGGGCATTTACCCATGAGGGGATGGGTAACTTTAGGTGCTTGATTTGGAAACCCTATTGTCATTTTTTTGTTGCACACTAATTATATTAAAGTTATTTTCCATTAAAGGCCTTATGCATAGAGTATGTTTTGTCTTGATGTGGTGAATGGCAGAACCTTTTTAGAGAAGGTGGTTTTGGGGGTTCTGGGATGCCCTTCACCCTGCCCTGTAACATTCCCTCCCCTGTTTTGACTCCCCTTCCTCCCCTTCCCTTGCTGTATGCCTCAGTTCTATGGTCAGTTTGCAACTTTTAACTTTTTCTTGACCTTTTGTTTGGTTACTCTATATTCCACATGTGGGACCATCTGATATTTATCTTTTTTCTTCTGATTTATTTCAGCTAGCAAAATTCCCTCCAGTTCCATCCATGTTGTAGCAGATGGCATGTGAACACCTCTACCTTTATAATGAGAACCAACTCATTCCTCTCAGGTTGTGCTGGGAAGATAGTAGATACCTAGAACAGAGAGTGTACATTGAACAGAGTTTTTTTAAACCTGCAGTGAATAATTCCTATGAAAATGATTAGTCTATCTTGGGTAATAATGTCATAGTATAATACTGTACAATAAAACTCTAAACATTGTGACATCATAAGAAAAAAGTTGATATACAAATCAGGAGTCCAGGGGCTTGTTCTGGGCTTCATTATTAAATTATTCACTAGCTGTGTTGTGTAACCTCTCCTTGTCCCAGTATTCTCTCTGAGATAGAAAGTGGCAATAATAGGTATCTTGGTAGTATAAGATATGAATGTTTAGCAGAAGCATACTACTCTTGAGAGAAAAAAATAAATGGGTGTTATTAAAAACTAAAGTTCTAGCAGACACTGACAAGAAAAATCTTAATAGTTGTCAAAATGTCTTGACAACTAAGTCTAATCTCTTTACCTTAAAATAAGTTGGAGACACCATTTGTTGCTTACCCAAGAGTTTCTCTCTTTTTTCCTTCCAATAGAGAGAGATTCACATAATATTGGTTAAAAAAATACTACCTCCTTGCTTTCCAATCTCCTTTGCAATTAGTAATGGTCATATGATAAATTCTGGACAACAAAACATAAGGATTAATCCTGTTGACTTCTCTGAAGGATTTTTCTCCCTTCAAAAAAAATTAAAAAGAGATATTTAAAAGGAGTTTTCTTACTTGCTCCATTTCCTTTTTTTTTTGTTTTTTTTTTTTTTGTTTTTGGATGGATTCTAGAACTTTAGAAACCATCTTATAACCACAGAGTGATAAACTCAAGAATAGACGCCAACATCCTGAGGACAACAGATTGAAATAATGGAACATTCTTGCTGATATGATCATGCAACTGAACCACCTAGGACTAGGTTCATCTTTATTTTTGAGAAAATAAAATCTTCTATTTCAGCCACTTTCTGTAATGTACTGTTTCCTAAATCTGAAGGTATCCTAACAGATATACAAAAAAGAGTTTCTTCCCCAGGAACACAAGTTCAGGGACACCTTTTGTATATAATGTGATAGCACCCCTTGGACAAGGTGACCTGGGTCTTGCAAACACTTATCCTTCGGTAATTATATGGTTCTTCTTCTGGGATGTTCTCCTATATGGACTAATGACTTCTAGTCAACCACAATAATTTGTAATTATATATTGTTATAGCAATAGAAATTTTCATAATATACTGAATTACAGTTAAAATCCCTGAGTCTTTCAAGTGCAGAAGCAATGTCTTATTCATTTTATCTATTCCTACTATACAATAGGTGTTCACAAAAAGTTTCTGGAATTAAATAAGCTTTACTCACCTATTGAATGAGTATAGAATTTTTACCATACTAGAAATTATCCAGACCTCATATAGCAGAAGTAAAAAAAAAATTTCTCCATATGGATTTTACAAAAAGATAAGTGATTAAAAATATTTATGGATAGTAGGTACATATTTTAAAGAAAATCTTAAGTTTATATATCAGGGTCAAAATTCCTTCTTTCCAGATATTATCTTTCCTATATTTTCTAACTGTAGCTGAAAGATGAGACTAGATTTAGCATGTTAATTGTGAGACTACAATGACCAATCACATCACTGAAAGATGTAATTATATTCACTAGACCACGCTTAGTAAGGCAAGAAATTATATATAGACATTTGGGGAAATATTCAGTAACTAGAAGAGGTGAACTAACAGGGGGCTGCACTGTTCTTTAACCCTCAGGTAGCAAAACTTTACCTTTTTCTTGATAATTCAAAAATTGCCTAATTTAAATTTTATTTATTGTATTTATTCACCAAGTACATTTTGATAACCTGTATAAGATTTTTTTTCCCTGAGTGTAAGGAATTTATTGATTTATTTATTTGGGGACACTGTCATCATTAGCCTTATTTACTTACTCATATGTTGGTGATAATGATTTAGAGTCAAGAATGACTTTACAATCTCCTAGCAAAAGTCCCAGAGATTGTGGGACTTTCTTCTTAATCTAGTTGCGTGGGTAGTATCCCAACTTTGATACAAGGCATTGTTCTAAACAGAATTAATATATAGTAACTGATGTTGATTTATGAATTTGGTCAGAGCCTTCACCAACTTTCCATTTGTGCCCATGATCCAAATCTATTTGATCGATGTCTAAAACAATCTCAGAGTTCATGTATGTAATATAGTTACAATATATGGACAGTTTAATGTAATCTGATGACATTAATATTACATGGTTACTCTAACTTCACTAAATTAGAAATGATTACATCTTGGAAACCAAACATTGGTGATTCACATATTACGTTGGCCCTGTACCAAGGTGATTGTGTTAAAATCATTAGCAGATTTTCCTATCATAGTTTCCATCTCTCTTCAGAACACCTATGAATCTTTAGAACTCTAATAATTACTTATCAGTTACTATGTCAGATACTGTGCTGAGTTTACTTATATTATCTCCTTTATGCTCATGAACAATTGGTGTGGTAGGTAATACCACTCAACTCTCTGAAGATGAAACTGAGACTCCAAATAGCTTACAAGTTCATACAGCTCATAGGTGGGCTAGATGAGATTCACATCAGATCTATTGGACTCCTAAATCCATCCCTATTCCGTGTATAACACAGTTTCTTCTCCATATACTAACATATAAAAGTCACTTAATATTTAAATATTGATGCCTATTCTTAGGGAACAGCATTTTATTGATGTCAGTCATGCAATTCGAGAACCAACACTTTGTTTTACATAATTTAATCCATATATAAAATGACAAACCCGCGAAATTATAATTTTCAACTTTTTGGTCCTGCTAGATCAAGGTTACTTAAAAACAAAAGAGTTCATAGCTAGTGCTTGTAAAATTTAATAAACTAAGGATCTTTCACAATGTTGCTTACTAAATCTAATATTAAATACACAACTAAGAACAGCAATGGTATTTTTAAGCAGTCAGTATGTATCTGAAATAATGACAGAATTTCATATGTAGGACCTCTAATAATAGAAACAACTCCATCAACCTTGATTTTAATGCATTTTTTTTCCCTGTGCAGATTCCCTAAAGGTTTTATCTTGAAGTGTTAATGGTGGAATCTGTCACCAGTAGAGGACTAAATGACTTCACAAGTCATGTAGCAAGCAAAACAGACTAGTAACCTTCATGTGGATACTTAAGAAAATAATTGTCAGAAACCCTAATACAATCAATTTTCAAATAACTGAAGATAAGAAGGTACTTAGTGGATAATGACTAATGTGCTCTTCTTAAAAGCAAATCCTTTTAAGCTAATCTAATATGGCAGATCAGGAGAAGAGATAGATATATTTTACCTTGATTGCAACAAATTTTTTGATTATCTGTATGTTACTCGCATTAATGAATAAAAAAGGAAAAAATATGTGACCTAGAACACTGTTTTCTATATCCTGAAAGTTTCCACATAAATTAACCTCTGCTCAGTTTGTAAGCTGATTAAATGATAGAAACTATATAATATCAACTATCTGGATGGAAATACCAGATGCCCTGTCTTATAATGTCAAATACACACACACACAACATCACACAGAATATGTGAATCTGGAAATATCTGAATTTTTGATCTTTTCATTATATCAAAAAATTTGCATCATATACATTTGCTTAATGTCTTAGTTCCTAAATATGAAGGATATGAATAATTAGGAGAAAGTTCACAGGAAGGGAGGAAGCAAGCAAGAAAGATTAGTAAGACATCAAAAAATAATTTCTAGGTATGTAAGTTAACTGGACAGCTCAATCTGAAAAAAAAAAAAGGGATAGAAGAGATAACAGTTGACTCTGCCTTCATAGTACCAAAATAACCAAAAAATTTGATCAGATGTCAGTTCAAGCAATTCAAGCAGCTTTTTTTTTTCAGACTCACTTATGCGATCACAATAGTAATTGATCAACTATAAATGTACAGATAAACTTTTATTAATAGATGAGACATCTTAAATATTGGGAAGTGCTGCGTCTTGGCAAGTATTTTCTTGGGGCAGAGAGTAGTAGGTTAAGTAGATCTAAAACAAAAATTAGAGGAAAAATGAAGAAATGATCAAAGATAGAACATAAAAGTCAGAGTTTGAGAAGCCAGAATAAAGCTAATAGAAGGTTCCACCTACCTGGAACTAGGGGGTCTTAAGATTTAAGGAAAAGCTACCTCAGCCAAGAAGCATCATATTCTTTCTGCCACAATTAAAATCATAAGGTTTGCAAAGTTGGGTATTGATGTTATATTTAGTTCTCTGCTTCAGTCCATATCTTTTTCCTTTGGTAGTTCCATCAATGATTCCTTCTGAGGTAGCTTTTCCTGAAACAAGTAAGTTACTTCTGAGTAAGTAAGTTACTTACTTACTCCTGAGTAAGATTTCCTGGAATTGATCAAATCTTGGCCTTTACTTATGGTATAACTTTGGGCAAGTTACTTTACCTCTGTGCCTTGGTCCTCTGAGTAAAAAGGAATGATTATAATAGTGTCTCACTTTCGACTAGCTAAGTAGAGGTTAAGTTCTTGTAAGAGGTTAAGAATAGTACCTGACAATTAGAAGTGCTCAACAAATGATGGCTAATTATTAATTATGATTATGACTGCAAGTACTAGTATTACTACAAAACTACAATTTCCACCTACCAAGAGAATGAGCTTCTTAATTTCTTTCTAATTTACCAAGTAACTATTAAATGCTTATGATATCCAACATGGATCTTGATCTTGACATTTGTATAAAATATTGAGTAATATAGGAACCATTTTGTTCTAGTGGGGGTGAAAGGCAATATGAATGAACACATTAAATAATCAAGTAAATGCCTATGAACTGTCACCATTGCTATGAAGGAAACAGTTGTAGTACTAAAGCAGAAAAGTAATCGAGTTAGACATACTGCATATGAATAGATTAGTGAGGAAAAGCCTCTTGAGGGTACTAACATATAAACTGAGAGCTGAAGGAAACAACAATTTGAAAAGGCAGATTGGATCTAGGTAAAGAAACATGGGTATCTATTGGAGACTGAAAGATTCTGATGGGATTCTCAGGTCCCATTAGAATTAGCTCCGAGGGAACATTTAAAACTGCCAGTGAACTATTGTCTTTACATTTCACTTATTATTGAAGCTGTGGTGAACCTGAAAGTGCAGATAGGACTTCGCATCTTGATCTCATATTCATTGGCTATATATACTAAGAAGTGGGATTGCTGTATCATATGGTAATTCTAATTTTTAATTATTTGAGCAATCTCCGTGCTGTTTTCTGTATCAGCTGCACCAATTTCATTCCCAAGAGCAGTGCACAAGGGTTCTCTCTTCTCCAAACCCTCTCCAACACTTGTTATCCCGTGTCTGTGATGTTAACCCTTCTGGCATCACTTCCCAGATCAATACTATACCCAGGCCATTTTCTCTGGTTCTGCTTTTTGAGGAACCTAAATTAAGACAGGAGTATTTATGTATGTGTCTGTATGTACATATGTGTGCATGTACGTGATGGTAAACTTTTTCCTTTTGAAATAATTCAAAACTTAAGAGAAAAGTCATACCGAAAGACTAGTACAAAATATTATATTCTTCTTGTTCAGAGACTCATCTACTTTTTCTTACCACCTCAATAATGTCCTTTCTAGTAAAATAGTTCAAGGCAGGATCACACATCGCACCCAGTTGTCTTGTTTTTCGGGTCTCCTTCAAACTGGAGCAGTTCCTCAATTTTCCTTCACTACCATTATCTTGAAGTCTTTGAGTTTTCAAGGCCATTTTATAGGCTGCTCCTCAATTTCAGCTTGTCTGATGTTTCCTCATTTTATGCAGTTATGAATCTGACTGACTGCCGCAGAAGTGACGCATGTTTTTCCCAGTGAGTATATCCTTTCGGGTGACTCACGATGTCTATTTTATTGCCTGTGATGTTAATGTCAATTGTTTGGCTAGATTATGGTGCCTCCCAGGTTAATCCATGTAAAGTTACTTTTCTCCCTTTACTAATTAGTAAAATATTTTGTGAGGAGATACTTTGAGACGGTGCTGGTGATACCAGGGCAAATGAGGCCTTTTTAAATTTTAACAAAGGCAGTGCCCAAATTGTTTACCAGTCACTATTTTGGTTTTGCACCCGCGCGCACATTTATAAAACTACTCAGGTTTAGAAAACAACAACATTGGGATTTATTTAACAAACAGGGAAAGGCAAAGAATTATTAAAATTAACATAGGGAAAACAGAAAATTACTGAAGTTAACATATGGCCATTTACCTTACTTAAAACAATGTCCAGTCCTATAAGTTCCAAAAAGTAACAAAGGTGGCATCTTTCTGCCACTGCTGGCTGTAAAGCTCTTCTTCCAGACAATAGGCCACGATTTTAAAATGGTGTCTTCTTTCTTATGTTGATGGAGTTTTCCCGCCACTGCTGATGTGGGCCATAGTTCCATAATGGCGTTTTCTTTCTGACATGTACCGATCAGACTGTAGGCCAGGTTCCAACTTACGAGGACGACACAGGACACAACTAAAAATGTTCCTAAAACTGTATTGTAAACAACAACTACAGCAGCCAGACGGCCCATCAGACTGCACTCATGCATCTTGAAAGGCGCCCTTTTTGGGCCTCTGTCTTATTCCTTCAGCTACAAACTGGGAGCAGTTTTTGTCACTCAGCTACTGACAAAGTCTCCAACGTCCCTGGCCCTAAATCTTTATTCCCACATCGTGGCGGGCTACCGACTCTCCTCATAACAATGGTTCCTTTTTGTTCTATATAATGGCATCTGTCTTCTCTTCCTGAATTCCCCTTTTTAAATACTTTCTTGTAGGCCCTGCCCAGAGGTAAATAAATCTCGCAGAATCATCACAGAATTTACCTGGGCTTACCTGGGGTTTCAGATTACCTGACTGCAGTTTACCTTTAACAGTAAACCCCTATAGGGGGCGCCAGTTTACTGGATTTGACTCAGCCCAGTCACACTGGCAAGACAAGCAATTTGACTCTACCACTAAGTCCAGAAAGTTCCCAAACTTGGTTTCCTTTATGCTTAGCTCCCCAAGCAAGAAAACAGGAAGGAGGGATTAAAAAAAAAAAAGGAAGTAGGTAACAAGGCACACATTTAATTTTATTCTATTTGTAGTAAAAATACATATAAAACTTACTATCCTAACAATTTTTTATTAAGTACTTTGATATTGTGCAACCATCACCACCATCCAATTCTAGAACTCTTTTCATCTCCCTAGCTTCCCCTCCCCCATCCACTGGCTACTACTTTTCTATTTTCAATCTTTATGATTTGTAGTGACTGGCTTATTTTCCATAGCATAATGTCTTCAAGGTTTACCCATGATGGCACATATGTCAGCATTTCTTTTTAAAGGATGAATAATATTCTGTTGTGTGCATATTGATATTCATCTATCAGTAAACCTTTGAGTTGCAGGCAAGATTTAAGTAGTGTGACTAGTGCTTACTTTGTGATCTAATACTTGATTAATCCTGGAAAACATTCCTTGTGCACTTGAGAAGAATGTGTGCTGTCAAATGGAATATCCTATATATATCTCTTCAGTTGTCTTTGGTCTAAAGTATAGTTTGAGTCTGTTTCATTATTGATTTTCTCTGGATGATTTATTCATTGTTGAAAGTGGGATATTGAAGTCCTGTACTATTATAAAGTTGTCTCTTTTTCCCTTCAGAGCTGATAGTATTTGCTTAATATAGTTAGGTACTCTGATGTTGGGCACGTCTCTATGATTGTGATATCTTCTCGATGAATTGACCCCTTCATCTTTATATGGTGACCATGTTGGTCTATTGTTACAGTTTTTGTATTCAAGCCTATTTTGTATGATATGATATAGTTATCTCTGCTTTCTATTGGTGTCCACAAGCATGGGATATCTTTTCCCATCCCTTCATTTTGACCATATATGTGCCTTAAAGCTGTAGACAGCATAAAATTTGGCCTTGATATTTTTATGAACCAAGCCACTCTATGTCATTTGATTGGAGAATTTAATCTAGTTTCATTAAACGTAATTATTGATAGGGAAATATTTATTAACATCATTTTTTTTTGGCTGTTTTATAGTTCCCTTGCTCCTTCTCTTGCTTCCTTCCTTTGTGAGTTAATGATTTCCTAGTCGTATGCTTTGCTTCTTTTAACTTTTGTGACTCTATTGTTGCTTCTTGCTTTGTGGTTACATTGAAGCTTACATAAAACATAGCTATAATGGTCAATATTACGCTCACAATTTAAATTTGACCCTTCTGGAACTTCAGTAATTAAAAAATCCATTATTTAATGGTATCCCATAGATCATGCAGGCTTTCTCACTCATTTTCATCCTTATTCTTTGCTGTCCCCTGTGGGTTCTCCAGCCCTCCTTGGTCTCAGTATATTGTCTTGGTGTTCCAGGAACTGGAGTTCCTGCTGGTCAATCTAAATTGTAGTAAGGCAGGGGGCCTCTCACCAGGACAAAAGTGTTGGTATGAGGAACACACTGGAAAACCAGTATCTGCTGAAAACAGCAGACAGACATTATGGCCAGATTAGCAAAACCAGCTAGACTACCTTGTCAGAAAGTTAAGTGTAAACAGGAACTAGAGATAGGATGTTTTGATCAGCAGCAACAATGGAGCCTCCCCAAGCAACAGTCCCTGTTCACTCACCCCTAGCTTGTGCCAGACAATTATGCATCCCCAATACACAGTCCCATTACATACAGACTATTATGCATCCCCAGTACACATCCCCACCACACACATTCCTCCACATGTTCCTGCAAGTACTTGCCCACCTTCCCTTAATCTGATTTCCAATAAATGTGAGACTCCCCTGGAAAAAGGTGCTGCATCTCCAGAGGTGCAAGCCCCTCTAGGTCTCTCTTTCTCTATACTTGGACTTTGAGTTGTCTTTCCTCTGTCCTGCGCCACTACCAGAGCTGCTGCCCTGTGAGGTGACTGTCCCCCAACTCAATAATTTCAAGGTTCCTTTCTCCCAACTTACAGATTCTTTGTTCTGCTGGATTGAGTCATCTGTTGATATTCTCTATTGCATTTTAAATTTCATTCATTGTTTCCTTCAGTTACAGAATGTTTTTACAATGATTTTTGCCTCTGTTAAACTACTCATTTGTACTGTATTGCTGATTTCATTGACTTCTCTTTCCATGTAGCTCATTGAGTTTCCTTAATGCAACTACTTTTTATTTTTTGTCCACTAAATTGCAAATCACAGTGACTTCAGTTTCAGTTACTGGGAGAATATTGTGATTCTCTAGTGGTGTCAAGATTTTTCATCTTCCTTGAAGTTTGCATCGTATTCTTCACATTTGAAGTGGTAATCACCTCCTCCACGCTCTACTAACTTCTCTCTACAATGTGTCCAGACTCATTTTTGGTTTTGATTTTGTTTTGCTTCAGTAGTGTGCTAGACATTCTCTGCTGGAAACCTGGACTTCCACAGAGGTTCTCTCCTTCTAGGGTGATTGTCTAAGACAGCATTTTCCAGGGGCACCTAGACCATAGGTGAGAGTATGGAGCTGTTTAACAGGTCACTGCAGATTCCAAAGCCAGGAGTAGTCTATATGCTTATTATCCAATGCATGGATAGGTGAGGCTCCTCCCTGTACTTTTGGCATGTGATGCGGGATTGTAGAGCTCCCACAAATGCACTTTTGTCTTTGTGTGGAAACCAAATTCTTGTTGAAGGGGACACAGAAGAGTTATTATATCTTACTCAACCATGAGCCTTGATACTTAAAAATTATTGGATGAATGAATAATGTATCTAATGTATCTTATTTTATGTCCAAACTATATACATATATAAATATAAGTTCTTCTAACTTTCTTTTTTCTTCTAAATTCATCACTTTTTTTTGTCACCTAAGTTCAAACCCTTTGAATTATCACTAAAATATCAATCTCTTCATTCCTGATCTTAACCAATTTTGGTAAATGTAGTTAAATGTGTCCCTCAACTACCTGTTCCTATAGCTTATAATTGCTGCCTCTGCCCTGGCTCATATTCTTGTTACCTTTCACTAGGCTATTGTTAATTGTCTTCTAATTACTTTTTTTTTTACCTCTGGTCTGTCTTCACATTAATTCATCTTCCTTGTCAGAGGAGTCCTACTGAAGCACAGGTCAGATCACACCATGCCCTTTAAAGCAGACCAGATGGCTCTGGCACCATCAGGATAAAATCCAAATTCCTTCTTGTGTCATTCAAAATATTCCACAATCTGGCTGCAGTCTGCCTATATACCCTTTCAGTAATTCTTTCCGCATTTGACATATTGAAGTTTTCCATGTAAATTCCTCAGTAATAATTCCTCATTGTTAGTCAATGTTATATTGAACACATTTCCTATGGCCAGATAAGCTGGGAGGACGATTCTGGTCTAAATAGAACTTGGTAGGATACTTCCCACCCCTAGCTGTGTTGAAAAATATAATCCAGTGTTATATATCTTTTGAGTATGATTTTTATAAATCTATAGAGAAAAACATGAGAATGATGAATACAAAATTCAGGGTAGTAGTTATTTTGTGTGAAAGGGAGAGACGTGTGATGAGGGAGGTGTACACAAGGGGTTTTGATGATGTTGAGAATTGTCCTGTATCTTAAGCCAGGTAGTGGGTACATGGTGCATGTTTTTGTTGACACTTCATATTTTGACATTTTTGAAATCAGGATGTTCTTAAAATCATCGAGGATCACTTGACAATTCATATAGTTATTTTTATTTTAGGAATACCTTAGCCAATTTCTTTCACTTTTGTTCTAAGTGATAAGAAAAATTTCATCAGTGAGTATTGTAATGATCTCTGTATACAGATTTAATGGTAATTCAAGCATCTTCATGGCTAAAACAGTTCCCTCATATTGGTCAATGGAGAAATAAAGATGTTAGTTCTGTACTAAGCTCAGTGTATTATAAGTACTGGGTACATACTACACATTGTTACTAGAATTGCAGTGACTGTTAATATTCAACTCTAATGACTCAATATTATTAATCAACTCTGTCCTTTTCTTAAAAAAATAGGAACAATGCTTTTGATAGAAGTCTGACTAGTAAGACAATTTGAACTTATGTGCTCATGGGAAAAGGCTACTAGGAGTCAAACTAAATTTGGCCTTCCCTTTTCTTAACTACTGCTGTGCTTAGTTGTATATGATACTATTTACTGATGTTCTCAATATAAAAATCATAATGTCTTTAAGGGACTGTGGCTTAGGTTTTATAAACATGTATAATGCTGTGTGTATAGTAATACTTTGGTATTTGATTAATGGTTATGTGGGTGTAAGGAGCACACTGATTCTCATAATAAAGGATTTAAGTGTGACTCAGCTCTGTTTATATTGCCACAGGACCTTAATATTCTACCCTTGTATCAAAATTGGAAACCATTTTACAATGTGTGATTCTAATTTATTTGCTTGTGGTCAGTAAACCAAGAGATACTGATAACTGGGTAATCTGACTTGTAAGGAAAGTCCTAGTTTTTGTGTTTATTGAGCTTCAAGGTAAAAGTGCTGATTTGATTTCTGATAGGTCCAAGAGCAGGAATATAACACTGGTCAACAACTGTTTATAAAAGTCTTATCACTGAAATAAAATTAGTCGTTTCCTATCAATCTGTATGTGCTCAACACGAATATGACAAATTCTAATTTTGGCTCTAGGTTTTTTTTTTTTTTTTTGTAACCTGCAATAAATTGATGTTTATATCATGAAATGCATGCCAATCACTGGTCAACAAAGGTCATGTTACTGAAATAAAATTAGTCATTGCCTATCAATTTGTATGTGCTCAACATGAATATGACAGTCAAATTCTAATTTTGGCTCTAATTTTTTTGTAATCTGCAATAAATGGATATTTACATCACAAAATACATGCCAATAGTAATAGGCCTACAGTTAATACCTGTAAAAAAATCAAGTCATAGACTACTTCTTAGATTTCTTTGCTTGTCTCTTGTATAGCTGTTCAAGAGCATCTCTGAGGAGTGTCCAGCAGTGGTCAGCCAGCGTTGTAGTGGGCCATTTTCCCTGGCATCTTTGTTCCATTGATGCAATATCTTGATGAAAACATTCACCATGTTTATCACTAACCATACCACAGTTTTCAGGGAAGAAGTCCAGATGGGAATGAAAGAAGTGAATCTTTAGAGACATATTGCCGCCAAGTTTCTGATACTGCATCAGCATGTCTTCTACTAATTCCTTATAGTTTTATGCCTTAACATTCCCAAGAAAGTGTGTAGACTCTAGGCGAAAAGCATTTCATGCTTGTTTCGCATCACCCTGCAGCAAGTTGTTGAACCAGTCATCTCATGCAGACGGAATGTTTGGGTAGACTATTCTTGACTTTTTTTGCTTTGTTATTCCACCAGAAAGAGGAGGAACCAAGCAGAAGTAACAGTCTTTTATGTGGCTGCTTGGCTCTCTCCACACCATGGGGACTGCAAATGGCATTGATGGTCTTTTGCCATTTAACCACTGTGAAAGCTGTGTTGGACATGTAGCACAGCAAGGCTTGTCTTGGTCACCAACCTAGCATCTGAAGTAAAAATGATAAGCCTTCTTCACTTGAGAAGGGATCCTTTTCTTCTGATTGGCGAATGTCACTTCCCCACAAATAGAGCAGAAATTGTCCCCACTATTAACACACTTTCGAGGCATTACTGTTCTGTATTGTGCCTAAATGGATAAAATAATAACAGTTCTATGGAACAGTAGTTTCAACTGCCTCGCACAAAGTCTGAAATATTTGCAGTGCTCAACCTTTCTGACAGGGCTTTCTATAGTGCACAGCTGACGTCAGCTTACTTAAGCAGCCGCCTTGCAGTAGTATTGCATTGCATCAGAAAATGATGCAATCAACTCTGGATGATGTGTGCATGATGGTATTATGCAATGCGATGCAATATTACATCATTCTAGGCTGATTTAGGATGTCGTTGCAGTCCTACTGGATAAATTTACACGGTGAAACACGGTGAAATATCTTCAGAACGAGAGCTAATACAAATTTTCAGGGTTATATTCATGTTCAGCACACCAAGATACTACAGATTAGGGCCTTTTTAAGTTAGTTATGATCTCACTGTTGATCAGTGTAATGGGACTAGAGCTTTAGGAGATACCCAGATTCAACATATGACTAGGAGTTGTGAGATTCATACAGACATTATAAATCCTGATCATCACTTTCTATGAGACTGTGAGTCTCAAATTGTATACTGAGCCATAATTGTTCAGTCTTTTTACTTTTGAATTTCTACTTGCACATTTTGTCTTTTTCTGAAAGGGCTACTCCTTAATTCACTTATAATGTCTCTTTTGTTGTTTTTCATAGAACCAGCATAGTCCAATTAGTAGCTATATGCTCCTGATCATTTGCGTAGTATGTTCTTTCTCCAGATTTCTTGATACCATGAAGATTGGAAATACATAGAAATGGAAACTCTATGTTCTGTTTAATTCTGACATTTTTATTAACCATGAAACTGGGTTGGAAATCCTTGCTTCCTTTGCTATTTGTTCTTAAGAAATGATAGATCCTGGGACATAACTTATTGCCCCAAGTAATTACATATAAAAAGTTAAGTCTTTCCAAGTAGACAAAGTAGAGAAAAAGTTAATTGTGACTGCAGCTCATTTAAAAATTACACTGAAATCCACAGCTGAAAATACTTTTCTTTGTGAGGGAGATATCATTTAATTGTCATGTAAAATTTTAGAATGAAAAAAGTTCTTATAGATTTAATGCATTCCAATTTAATAAGAATATAATTAATTGCTTCTTTGGTTAATTAAAATATAGCAGTAATCTTCCTAATAGAGATTATTCAGAACAAAAGGACAATGAAGAACAAGCTTTAATGTTATTTAGCTGTCTCTAAAGGCCGCAGTTGAAAGCACCAACCATTTAATCTTATTTTTTATAAAATAATTTTCAAAATGAATATTCTAGATTAGGGTTCCAATTTAAAAACTTATTAAATCACAAGAAAAGCATGTAATAAGATGTCTTATATTAACATGAAGGCCTTTCACAAAAATTTGAAAAGTATTTGAGAATCAGAGCATCACTATTTAAATATTTTTTCTCCTTCTCATGGCATATACACATTATGTGTCACTATATTCCTGACAGTTCTTATAATAGACAGTCTTCAATGTGTTCGGAATAAAGAATTCAACATAATGAAATTTCTTTCTCTTTCTAAGGATATGCTGAAAGTCAGAAAGGGCAAAATAATCAAGTATTAAGCTACTCAAAGAACTCTTGAAAGCCTTTCCATTAAGAAGATTAATGATTTGCATTGCATTTATCTGTAAAAACAATGTAAAACTGGCCAGTTTGGCATATGTTTAATAAGGAGGATGAGTGTCTGCTGAACTGCCTATTTAAAGAGATACATAAAATGTAGACTTGGGAGTTCACATTTATAAATTGCTCCATTGCGTTACGGAACCATAGAATAATTTTCTGACTAAGAGCCCTGGAGATTTAGGAAATTCTTACTTGAGTGCCAGAGAAGCTCTGGTAGTCTGGGATTTCCAAGGTGACTCTATGCTAGAAAGCTGCCTGTGACTTGAATCTTAGTTCTTGTGGCTGTTGTCAGGTCTACAGAATTAGGTAGGAAAATCTGTCTCCAGAGAAGCAGTCAGGAAGGCTCCTTGGAAGAGTATATATTCTGACCCAGAGTGTTAAGGAAGGCTTTCTGAAAGGAGTAGTTTCAGCACTGAGTTTTAGAATGGGCAGTTACTGAGCTAAAAAAGGTCAAAGGTTGGACACCTAGGAAACAACCAGTGCAATAATCTGGAAGAAAGAGAATACTTTCATAAGTGAGAAGTGAATTGGTGTGACTATAATGGAGGAGATTCATTCATCTCCAGAGGGAAGGCTAAAAAGTGGCTCAGAAGCCAAATATGAAGGACCATGTGAGACTGAGGAATTAAAAGTTCAAAGGTAAGGTGAGATTATATACTATTTACCATGGGAGTGAATAGAGTAGACATGAATTTTAGAAATATCATTCCAGTTGTAGTACTGAGCAGATAGCCTGTGCTAAGAGTTGGGGGCAGGAATGCTAGTTTGGAGATTTTTTTAATTGAAATATATTTGACATATAACATTGTATAAGTTTAAGTTTATAACATGTTAATTCGATTCATTTATATATTGAAATATGGTTGCCTTTCTGGTGATAATTAGCACCTCTCTCTCATTTCATAATTACACTTTTTTTTGTAATTGGAATAATTAAATTCTAGTTACTTAGCAAGCTTGATAAAAATTTAATGCACTGTTTTCCCTATTCCTGAACTCTGCATTCTATCTGTAGGGTTATTTACAATTTATTATGTGTACACTTAAACAGAATCTGCCCTGTATTCTCACCCCCAGCCCTTGCTATCCACCATTTTATTCTTTGTTTCGCAAGTGATACACAGTATTTTTACCTCTTCTCTGTTTGAAATCTCACTTTAGCATAATGTGCTCACGTCCATCCATGTAGTCACAGATGGCACAATGCCTTCTTTTCTCAGAGCAGAATCATAATTCTCTCTTTCTCTCTCTCTCTCTCTCTCTCTCTCTCTCTCTCTCTCTCTCTCTCCTATCTATGGATAGATATCTCACATATTCTTTATCTGTTCATTCATTGTTTCCATGTCTTGGCTATTGTGAATAATACTGCAATAAACATGGAAGTACATATATCTTTTTGAAATCCTGTTTATATTTCCCTTCGAAATATACCCAAAAGTGAAATTGCAAGACATCTATTTTTAATTGTTGAGGAAACTCCATATTGTTTTCATAGTGGTTGACCTAATTTATAGTCCTGCCAACAGTTCCCTTTCTTCCAAATGCTTACCAAACTTGCTATTCTCTTTTTGGTAATAGTCATTTTAACAGATTTGAGATTATATTTCATTGTAGTTTTGATTTACATTTCTCTTGTGACTAGTGATGTGGAGCATCCTTTCATGTACCAGTTGAATGTCCTTTGGAAAAATATCTATTCAACTCCCTTACTCTCTTTCAATTGGATTTTGTTGCTTTTGTTGAGCTGTAGAAGTTCTTCATAAATACAGTATTTTTAACCCCTTATTTAATATTTGGTTTGCAAAAATTTTCTTCCTTCTGTAGGTTGCCTTTTCATTTTGTTAATTGATAGTTTTGTAGTGCAAAAGATTTTAAGTTCGATGTAGTCCATTTGTTGATTTTTGTTTTTGTTGAGTTTGGGGACATTAGTAATAAATATCTAGGGAATGACATATTAGTGACCTGGGGTTGTAGATAAGTCAAGGATGGGAGTGATAGATGGTTCGGTAATTGGTTGAATGTGTGGGTGGGTGAGAGGGGAATCATAGATAAATTACACTCACTAGAATCTATGGAAGCAGAGAACATGGGACCATGGACAGTTTGGGAGTATAGAGAGGGTCAAGAAAGAAAAAGAAGTGAGTTTAGTTTTGTATGCTTTGAGTTTGAAATGCTTATGGGTCACTCTGGTAAGGCTCTCCAATATAAAGCAGGTAAGTGATTTTGTCAGTTTATGCACATACACTTAATAACTGTTATTTTACTGAACACTCCTTAGATGAGGAGATAGAGCTCCCTGAACAAGGACATTTGCTATCTAGGAGCTAGGACCTGGGGATTTCTCAGCACCCAGAGCAGTCCCCAGAGGCCTTAAATGGAACTCAAAGCATTGAGCCAGATGTTGGCAGGAGAACAGAGATGTATCTGGAGGAGTCCAATGAGTAAACCAGAGACATGTTTAAAGCTCTTCTTAATTATTAATATATATGAAATGTTCTGAAAGCACCAAATTACCCAAATAGTAAATGAACTAACTTCGTGATCAATTCAAAGGACATAGCAATTAAAAACATGGGCTTGAGTAGATAGTTCTGGTTTTGTCACTGTATTATAACTCATTGAAATAAACCTAGGCCTAAATTTCTTTATCTGTAAATGGGATAAAACTACTCACTTAAGTACAAAATTACTTAGTTTAACAGATTGTTATAAAGGTTAAGTGAAATCTTACATAGTAAGTTTCAGCAAGTTGCAATGTCTGCCAAATAGTATCTGTTAGTCATTGTGTTGTTCCTGCTGTTATGAAAGAGACATCTAGGGAACGCAAATATGCTTTTTCCCCTGTTACAGCAACCAGGGCTCAAAGGCACACACAGCCATGCCCATTCACACAGATATGCACAGAACACATGACTGTACATAATTTATTTGTAATAATGGAAGATGTTGCTATTTTTTTTCCTTTAAAACCATAACCATGTTGTTCTATGGATTTATTGAAGAGACATGCATTCTGTTGCTATGTGACAACCTCACATAATTACTGGGGAAACAGATGGCCAATCAATAGTAGATAGGTTATTGCCTTAGGAATGAACTTAGTTAAAGGTTGGAAATGATGATAAAGTATATTGTACTTATGATAGGGGTGTTAAGGCGGTTGATGGACAACTATAATGAAAAAAATCAGATTATAAAGAGCATCTTATTTCTACTTTTAAGCCGATAGGAAGCTAGTGCTTGCTCTATTATTGGGTCAAATTTTGGAAAAAATGGAATCACTCATTGTGCTAAACAAATGCTTTATTCTAAGCTACTTTTTCTTCTAGTGAAAGAGCTGAGCATTTGATAAGTTCAATTATCCATTTATTCATTCAGCCAGCAGTTATTGAACACCCATTCTTAAGTTTTTATCTACTTCCCTGATTCCTTTTCCTCTACTTACTTCCTTACCTTTGCCCTTATATACTCCAAACTACCACAAAAATTTAGAAATGGGCACAGTGAAAGAACCTTTTAAGAAAACAGCAAACCTCTGTAAGTCAAACACAAGAATATGCCATTCATTGCAATCTCACTTCCTTGGAAATTTATCTGAAGAAAAAAATTCAACAGATGAAAATGAAAACTACTTATATAAAGATATTTACTATAGCATTATCTATAACAATAAAATAATGAAATAAATGTCCAATACTAAATAATAATTAAGAATTACAATCCTATATTCAGTCTATATAATATTATGTAGCTTTTCAAATATTTATAAATTTTCTGTAAAATCTAATAAAATTTATGATCTCAGATAAAATTGTTTGCAAGAATTCACCTGTTGTGTGTTTAGAGCTATTATGAGGAGTAAACATGGAATATAAAAATGACTAGAAAATAGAAAGCAAGAAATAGAAATAATATGTTAGGAAAGTATAGTTTTTCCCAGTCTTTAAAATTATATTTTGATATTATTTTATAATACATTAAAAATGAGTAATTGTTCTCTATATTTGGTCAAAATCCAAAATGGCCCTAGCAAGAAGCCAAAAACAAGACTTCACTACTTTTAGAATTCAAGCAATCTTAGAGAAATCAATAGTTCTTTTCTTAGTGTTTTATGTCTCTTGTTTTCTATCGTGAGAAGCATTTACAAGTATATTGAATTTTTCTTGCTTATGAATTCAGGGCTACTGCTTTTTCACAAACAGCCTTAATCCTTTGTTTGGCTGTCATAGTTGCTACCACAGGAATTACCATGCTGCCAAAAGAGAATTTAGAGCTAAAATGAAAGGGTTTTTAATATGCAGTAATACTCTCCCTCTCCCCTCTTTTCTGGATATATTCCTATTAAACTCGAACCTTGTTCAGGGCAAGGTCCATAAAGTTTATTTATTCTGAACACATGCTCTCCATTCTATGTTGATGTAAAATAAAATAAATGTATTCACTAATCAGTATATCTGTTAACAATGAGGAGGGAATATGCTGTGATAGATTTCAATAGTTTTCCTCATGTCCTTGCCGGAGTTTTGTTTTTTTTTTCTTTCAACTCCCTAGACATTAATTTTCAATCATTCAGGATAGTTTCCCAGTCAATGTAGGGTAGAAGAGATAAAAGTTTTATTGTTACTTTCACAAATTTGTTATCACTTATGTTATTTTTGTATGACTAAAACAATCACTAAAATTATTCATAATGATTTCTTAAAAAAAAGAGAACAGAACTCTCTCTCTAAAGATAGAGCTGTATTCAGGTTAAAAAGCTGTAAGAAAAGTGCTCTGCTGGTGATACTTGAGTGCCTGGTATCTCCTATCCACATGCTGTAGAAAGTACATCAACCTTCTAGCACTCCACCCCAGCTATCTGCTACAAATTTGAAGATCTAATTCCAAACTCTTCTTTAAGATTCAGAACCTAAAGGACATTATTTGAAAATCTCTTAGTGATAGAATTGAAAAATAAAACCTGGCAAGCAACGGTCTTCCATTATAACAGTATAGTCAAACTTCCCTCTAGACAAAAATCACTGTAGTTTTTTGGTGACAGAAACAGATGCCTGAAAGAGGAATAGATCACCCAAAGTCAGACTCTGCCTAGTGGGGAAAGCATTCTTACATTCTTCATTGACAGCCATCTGGGTTTTGACAAGACGGATTGTGATAATGCAAAATATTGATTTACAGTCCCTTAGGAGGCTTGGCTAATAGTCTCAATGACCATTTCACAACCAGTCACAGGGAGCAACTCCATCTATGTGCATGTGGATGTGCATGTATGTATAGGCATATGGCTGTGTGTATATAAATGTTTTTCATTTCATTTGCCAGATGCATTTTTGATTTATATTACTTCTCCCACAACTGAGGTTACGGACATAATTTAACAACAAAAGTCAAAGTTATTTGGATAGTTTTTCAAATTAAAGGTGTAAATGCTAGATGAGTAAAGGGAACTCTAATGACATAGATCTATTTAATTTCAAGGTCTTAAAATTTTAAAACTCAGAAAAGAATAATACGCTAAACGTCAGTTCCTATGTTGAGGTGCTCATGATATGAATGGATTTGCAGGGCCCACAGTGCCCACATTTCTTCCACATCTTCCCTGTGTTCATTAGACACTATCAAAGGCCAAGCCCATATCTCTGTCAGCCCCCACATTTCATAGCACACAGGAGTTGTCCTGTATAGGTGAGTTTATAAGCAAGGCAAAAGAGCTTAGGCCTCACATCAGCCTCGTTATTGTAAACACAGATTTTCGAACCAGCCAGAGCTGTAATTCCCAGAAAGATCATCAGGAAGCTTAGCCTGAAGTGCAGGAAGCAGCCTGCAGGCCTAATTTTAGGACTGTAAAGCTCTCTGCAGCATCCTTTAAATACTGCAGCACATTCCACTATTTCTAGGGCCTCTTCAGGGTCTGTTTGAATAGGTAAGGATCAAAAGAGATCTCCTGTTCCCTTCAAGTCAAGCAAATGCGGCCAGCAGTCCCACTTCTGCTCATTTAGTTGTGCTCTTCCCCCATAGCGTCCTTCCCACAACCTCCACAGTCCCAGCCAAACACAACACAGCAGTAAAGATGCAGACACTATTTAATTTCCTTCCGGAGCCATCTTGTTTTATATACATGGACCTTTTCATGCCTCTAAAATTTCCTCATTGTGGTGACAGGTTCTCTGGGATTAGCAGCCTTGTGAAATAAAATGTGTATGAAGGTATTTGGGTGAGAATTCACTCATTTAAAAATGGGAGAGAACCCCTGCAGGATTCAGAGCATACAGACAATCCTCTTAGATTTTGCTGGAAAACCTTGGCTCGTTGGGGCAGCAGATAGCACTGGGATCAGAGGCGGATCTAAAGTAGCTCTGATTTTAAGACGCTCAGAGTAGTCATGCACTCCATTTTCAAAGTGTCCATTACTTGTAAAGCATTTAACTTATGCCATTGCTAATATTCCCAATAGCTCTGCAGGGTATACATTAGAGTGAAGGACAATGGGATTGAGAAAAGTTCAGGAGTTTTTCCAAGGTCATACAGCAGGTGAATTGCAGAGCTAGAATTTAATCCTGGAACCCTGTGGCTCCATTCTTTTCACTGCCCTGCTTCTCAGGATAAATAACTCCTCAAAAAAATATACCAGGTAGATGAGCTGCAGGCACATTAGTTTGTGTGACTACATTCCATTAATAATATCTATTTGGATCGGCGAACTCCTGGTGATTTCAAACTTCAGCATTCGGAGTAGCATTATTACTGAAGCAGTATGGAGCACGTCAGCTAGCATTCAAACCTTTATATTTACTTAGTATATGACCACTGGCCGCCTATGTGATTTGGAGCTGCTTTGCTGGGATTGGGTTTCTTGAGTAATAAAATAAAGATGTAAATACCTTCCTTATAAGATTGTGAGAATTAAATGAGAAAAGGCTTGCAAATTTCTTGCAGGTAATCAATACAAGGTAGCTATTGTATTACCAAAATTGCTTATAACTTCTCTTTTCCCCACCCTGTGTATAGGAGAAATAGGTATTTTTTTAAATAGGGGAAAGTTTTTAGAGCAAATTAACTTGTGAATTGCTTAAAAACACCAACAATAGTATCAATAGAGAAGACCAATGTATAAAATCTGTCAGAGGTGGAGGGCATTGCAATAAAACATGCACAAGTTGAGGTTCAGTCTATCACGTCCTGCTACTTTCGTAGCTGTATCTCAGTGCTGACTCAGCCAAAGGCAGGCAATAATCACAGCCAAGTTTATGTGTTCCAGAATTGAAGTGGCCATATTTTTACTTTCTCAAAATCAAGGTAAAAAAAAAAAAAAAGGGTGTGTGAAAGTTTTTATTTTTATGAGCCTAATCACAAAATGCTTACAGCTCCAGCTATTGATTTTGCCTTTAGTTAACCTCCCTAATTTGAAGTGATCCTTCCTGCTAAAAATGGAGGTATAGCAGGGGAATCCCTCTTGTCTTTTAGGTCATTTTGGAACAAAGAACTTGTCAGTTTTATTTATCTTATAGAGAGTAATTGATTTCAGGTAGTGGTTAGTGTTCAGATAGGATTTCTAGAGGACATGTATCTTCCTTCCCCCACCCCCACCCCCGGTAGGCCACACAGTCAATTATCGTCTGAAAAGCCAATGGCAGGTCAGTCACACTACTGTACTCAATTATCTCTTTGTATTTCTAATTGTAGAAATAAATTAGAAGACATGTATCTGACTACTATTCTGAGTTCACAAATCCATTGTTTTCCTATTAAATGGGACTAATTATGGTTGTTATGGTAACACTGGTGTACTTAAGCAAATTGCCCAGTCCATTTTTTTTCCTCTGTGAGTATTTCTTTGAATGATACTGAAATTCCTCCTCTAGAAAGCTGTTACACATATACCCACAAGACACTTGCTTTAAGTTAAGATGCTTGGTAAATTTGTTATATCAATTATATTTGTACTGTGGCTATGAGAATCAGTTTGCTTTACATGTAAACTGATCACCTAGAACAATTGAAACTAGTTGATTGACTTTTATTGCTAACATATTTATATGAAACCGAGATGATTAAAAAAAATTTGCTTGCTTTAAAATGTCTGTATATTTACTTTCTTTTTTAAATTCCACTTTAATTGAAATGACAATGCATTGTAACATAAAAGTTTCAGGTTTTCATGATGGAAAATCAATATATATATATAATATACTACATTAAATTTACACTAAAAGTCTATTTTTATCCTTCAGCACAATTGTCCCCTTTGTCCTGATTTACCCACCTTCTTGCTCCCTTCCCTGCTAGTAACCAATAATTGGTCTTATAGACTAAAAGTTCATTTTTGTTTTGCTTAGTTCATCTGTTTGTTTTTTCTATATACCACATATGAATAAAATCATATGGTGTTTGTCTTTCTCCATCTGACTTACTTCACTAAGCATAATACAGCATAGGTCCATCCATGTTCTTGCAAATGGCAGACGTTCATCTTTTCTTACAGCGTAATAGTATTCCATGTATATATACCACATCATTTTATCCATTTATTCGTCAATGGACACAAACATAGAGATGGATATATCACTTCTAATTAGTGTTTTTGTATTTTTCAGATAACCAGAAATGAGATAACTGATTGGATGGAATTTCTGTTTTTGAGTATCTTCAGTTTTTTATAATGTTTCCACCAGTTTGCATTCCCACCAACAGTGTATATGTCTCCCTTCTCTCCATAACCTCTCCAAAACTTGTTTCTTGACCTTTGAATAATAGCCATTCTCACAAGTGTGACGTGATATCTCATTGTTGTTTTAATTGGTATTTCATTTCCCTAATAGTGAAAGAGAGTGAACATCTTTTCATGTGCCCACTTGGCATATTTATGCATTTGAAAAAGTATTTTTTAAGAAAAATCAGATTGTTTGATTTTTTTATGGTTGAATTTTTATGAGTTCTTTATATATTTTTGATGTTAACCCCTGTTGGATGTATAATGTGCAGGTATCTCTCCCATTCACTAAGATGTCTTTTTATTTTGATACATGTTTCTTTCTTTCACTATGGAGAAGCTTTTTAGTTTGATGTAGTTCCATTTGTTATTTTTGCCTTTGTTTCTGTTGCTCTTGAAGTCATATCCCAGAACAAATCTTTAGGGCAAGGAGCACATGGTCTAAGTTTTTTTCGATGTATTTTGTGGTCTCAGGCTTTATCATCAAGTGTTTTTTGTTTTTTTTTTTTTAAAGATTTATTTATTTATTTATGTATACAAGAGCTGGGGTGTAGGCCAGAGGTATTGTTGAGAAGATTCACAGAGACAGAGTGGGAAGCAGAACAGGCAGATATATTGAAATACACTGCTGAGGGGAGCAGCAGGTGAGACAGGAGAGATCTGCTGGCTATGTATGTTAGTTCCCTGGCTGGGGATTGAACTTGTAATGCACTGGCTGCTGATAGCTTCATAGTGCTGAGACTTAGCCCCTTGCACCACCTGGGAGGCTCTTATCTCCAAGCATGTAATCTATTTTGAATTAATTTTTGTGCATAGTGTGAGGTGTGGTCAAGTGTCATTCTTTTGCAGGTGGCTGTCCAAATTTCCCAGCACCATTTATTGAGGAGATTTCCCTTGCTCCATTATGAGCTCTTGGTTCTTTTGTTATAAATTAGTTGTCCATATATGTGGGTTTTATTTCTGGCCCTAAATTCTGTTCCATTGACCTGTAGGGCTTGTTTTTATTCTAATTCAAAGTTTTTTATTATAGTTTGAAGCTGGGGGACATTATAAAGTGATTATTGTCATTAAAAAAAGTTCATTCTTGGGCCTTCCTGGTGGATTAGAGGTTAAGTCTCAGTGCTGTCACTGCTCTGGCCTGGATTTGATCCCTAGCCAGGGAGCCAACCCATGTGTGATGCAGCAGACCTCTCCTGTCTCCCACACTGCTCTCATTTGGCAGTATATTCTGTGGTTCCACCTGGTCTCTGGCCTACACTCCAGTTCTTCTACTCAAAAGGAAAAAAAGTATGTTAATTCCTTAAGTATGTCATGCGTTTAATAATTCATTTGATTATATAACATTGATATAGTATAAACTAACTACTATGTTTTACTTATGTAGCTAAATATTTTGTTATATTTTTAGCAATCATTCTGAATAATTAGTTTTCTGAGAGCTTTCTTATAATTTCTTTTCAGATAAAGGAGCATTGCTTATAATATTTATTGATATTATTATGTGATGTTAAGATAACTTTTAATATTTTGTACAAAGAACATTCCATGATGGCTGGTGGTCATTATATGAATGAATAAGTTAAAAAAGAAAACACATGTAGTCATGAAACCTCTGTGTAAAAAGTCTTTTCTTACCTGTTATTATGAAAAGGTAGTCATTAAAATAATATCTAATGTGTGATTAGAAACTCTTAGACGAAAGGGTAGGCACTGGTAGAGAGGCAGCATGTGTGTGAGCGCTCCATCTAGCCAGACTCTTACCCAAACACAGTACTACAGGTCATCAACTGTGGGATGGTAAGCCACATTCTCAACTCTCTGGGCCACAATTCCTAAGTAGAGGTAAAATAGGGTTGTGGGAATTAACCTGTAAGATATAAATTAGTACCATTCCTAGCATGTAGTTCAAAAAATGGCTACTGGAATTTTACTGAGTGGTAGATTTCTAGTCATTCTATTATGTTTAAGGAGACAAGAGTGAATTCCTATTTGAAATGGGGGCCGGGGTAGAAGTGTCCTTTCAGACTAGGAGATCGCAGTCATTCAAGAACTATACTAAAATTAATGTTGGTGCACAATATCTGTGGCCTAGAGATAGAACTATTGCCTTGTAATTTGATATTGGTATTCAACTATGAAGAGAGGGGAAGAGGGAGGTCAGAAAAAAGCAGATCTTGCTAGAATTAAGGCTCCTATACAGACATCATCAGGCTCTTCTTTCCTTAGGTTTATTGACACAGAGAGAAAATAATTTCTCTGCAACTGAGCCTGAAAAATGCCAAGGATGGCTGTAAGTGGCCTGAGACCTTGAATGGTAGGTTGGATGTCATTCTTGCTCATGGCTTGAGGATGACTGGTATGTAGTTGGGGGCCAGGATGTTAACTCAATAATCAGTGGATCTAGGGTAAGTGGGATGACCTGATTGCCTGGTGAAGGACTGATTAAGATGACCTGATGCTCAGGAGGCTGGAGAGAGGGACTATAGCAACAACTCAAAATAAGCATGGTTTGTGCATAAGGAATGATGACTCCAGAAGCATGTGAGGCAGGTTGATGTGAGCAGAGACCAAGGAGCTGCTGGCTGCAGACAAAAGGCTGCTTCACTCCTATTGTTCTTTACAGTTTCTTATAAATATTATGAAGAAATATCTGACTCAGAAAGATTCAGCATTTTGAAGTTCTTAATGTTATTTGCTAAATTACCTTCTAGAATATTTGTGATAATTTAATATTTCTATTAGCATTGTGAGTTTTCTTCTAATCTTTGGCAAGTTAAAAAACAAACTGTGTGACTTGATTTTTTTCTGTCTTTTGGTAATAAAGAGACTTAATCTTTCACATTCATAAATAAGCTCTTTGAAATTTCTTTCTATGATTTGTTGGTTCATCAGCTCTTAGACTTGAGAATTTTCTGACTAATCATCTATATATATTTTTTAAAAATTTATTTATTTATGCATACAAGAACTGGGGTGTAGACCAGAGGTGTGGGGTGGTGAGAGGATTCACCAGAGACAGAGCGGGGAGCAGAACAGGCAGATCGACTGAAGTACACTGCCTAGGGGAGCAGTGGGCGAGGCAGGAGAGGTCTGCTGTGCCATGTGGGAATCTCCCTGGCCAGGGACCTTACTCGTGCTGCAGTGACTGGAGATAGCTTCATAGGCTGAGACTCAACTCACTGTGCCACCAGGGAGGCCTCATAATCATCTATATTTTTATGGGAGTATTAACAGAGATAAAAGGAACATCTTCGGGTAAGGGGTATACACATAGATATCTCAAACCTGCTTTCCACCCATGACCATTCCTTCCTAATTCTTCTGGAAATTAGCCTCCATCCTTCGGCATCATGTATCATTTCTTTATGTTTTTCTAATGCTATCAAGTGGTATCTGGAATTGTCTTTTCTTATTAGAATGTTTTTAAGGGGTCATTTATGATTGAGGCAAATATCTCTCTGACTACTTTAGTTTATTCTTATTCACTTTGTGGAACCTAGGTGCTGTTGATATTTTCTTTATCTTTGATTTAATAATCTTCAATCTTGGACAGTATTGGATTGGTAAAAATTCTTGTTTACCAACTTAGGGTTGCATGCTGATCAAATTTGTTTTTTTCAAGATCTGATTGACTGAAGGTCTAGGGCAGAGGAATAAGACCATTGTGTATGAACATGATACAAGCTGCTCTTAATGGTAAAGAAAGTAGAGTTGAACTGAGAAGATGCTGTGAATTCACTGATAATGTGGATGGTGGTTTTTTTCATCTGGCCTAGTAATTCTCAGACTTTAGCAAGCATAAGTTACACCCAGCCTGGGTACTGGGTTCCACCCAGACTTTCTGATTCAGTAGGTCTTGTGTAGGTCAGGTGATGCTGATGCTGCTGGTCTGAGAATCACATGTTGAAAAACACTCACTGAAGATCTTTGTGGGCGGAGCTTGAGCTTTCTATGGTGCTGATATGTAAAGGAAATTTGGAACTTTCCTGAGATTTTGCCAATAAAAGTGTATTATATTGCTCTATTTAACATATTTGAACAAAATTACTGAAAAAGTAATGGCTTCACACTCCAGGGCACCATTGCTATGACTGCTCTCCAAGTTGTGTTTTGGAAGCTAATGAGGTCACAGGCATTAGCCCTGAATACTGACAGTAGAAATGATTTTTTTTCTTGTTAATATCTGAATTGACTTTAAACATTGTAAGCTCTTCTCTTCTTTCATGAGTTCCTATATTTCCTATCAAAAGATTGAATTTACAGTCACCTATGTCTCCTTCCCATTTTTTTTTATGAAATCTTTTTTTTTATCCTTTTATTGTAAATGAAGTCAACATCTGTCATGCATTCTGTGAGGTGATGATTAAAACAGTATAATGTTTTACTAAATGGTAACTTTTTAACTATTCAAAAAGTATTATTCAAAAGTAATACTTTTTGAATAAAACATTTGTTTTTCATGGATAGATGACTCAGACTTTATCTTATGTTGCATGTGCATTTATATTCTGATACTATTTATATTGCTTTTACTATGCTAACTCATTTATTATAAAAATGTTTACTATGTGTTAGGCACTGTGGTGATATCAGAATAATGAAACAGTCATGAACAAAATGCATATGGCTCAGTCTGCACAGAATTTTCCATCTCAGTGGTCTGTCCCATTGTCCATCTGTCTTTTCTTACGTAGATACCATGCTGGCTTTAATTGCTGGGGCTGCAGAATGCATGTTAATTGGTGGTAGAGAAATTTCCTCTTTGTCATCCTTATTTGAAAAGAAATATTAATGATCTTTGTTTCTTCTTCTAGATATGACTTAGAATCATTCTGTAGTATTTCAAAATGGGAAAGAGGACTTTGTGATTTTGATTGGAATTGTCTCACAGTCTACATTTATTTGGGAAGAACTGAAAATCTTTCATAAATATAGTCTTTCCTTCTAAGAACATTATTGTTGTCCCCTATTATTAGGGTCTTCTTTCACATTTCTTTTGTTATCGCATGTAAGTACTAAAATGTTGTTAGGCTTACCTTATAGAATATGTTTATTGAATTCATGACACAGAGATTCCAAAAAGCATTAGAACTAGGCCTGACCTCAGGAAGGGGAGAGGATGAAGTTTCAAAGGGATAAGGAATAATGCAGAGAAAGGATGCCTTAGAGCAAGGACAGTCAGAAAACTCCTCTTATATAATCAAGATAATCTTATAAAATAATGTGTGTGTGGCCTGCCATGTATGAACCAGTATCAAACACTGGTATATACAAAAAATATACAAACAAGTGCATACTTGTCTTTTCTCCTGCAAAGAATAGTGCCATGTAAGTTCTAAGCAGTGGGGACAATGATCCTTTAGCAATATTCTTGGGTTCATGGAAGCAATGACTGACTTTTATTATGCAGATTTGCAAACCTTGGTTGAGACTTTAGACTGACAACTTCAATTTGCTTGCCAACTGGGACATACTGATAATGTCTGACAGGCCTCTCTTGTCAAAGCTTCTGAACACCTAATAAATACAATTGTACTCTCTTTACCCTTTAAAAAATTGAAGATACTCATTTTCCCCTTTGAGTTGCAGATGGTCGTATCATAAGAGCTTTGAGCCAGCTGCTCATCCTCACTGAGGCAGACCCTTATGGCAGACAATAAATTCTTCAGATCTATTGTTGTTACCTTTTTCTTGCCCAGTTTTCTAATGCAAGCCGATAATAAAGAATATAAGTCTCAATAACCATTTTAGTATTAAGGGTCAGAAAATTCATGGAGATCTGGATGAACAGATAAAGAATGTGCAATAATGACATTTTACCTGTCCTATATCATTTGGGAATGAGGCCTCATTGTGTTAAAATGAACTGCCGGTCATTGTCAGGAAGCACTGTATGCTGAGAGCTTATTGCTTTAGTGGTTGTTTTTTTTTTTATTACCATGGCATCTACAGCCTCCACTATTATTGAACTAGATGCTCATCTCCTTTAACTGTGATGTTCAAAGAAATCTACTTGTGGTGAATATAGTTGTTAGAATTTATAACGTTGGTTTAGAGTCTCATCTTCTCTTTCTCAAGTGTTAGAGATAGTAAATCAATGCGATGATAGAATTTAATAAAGTACAAAGAATTACATTGCTGTTCTCAATTTCATATATTTTTTTAAAATGATGAGTTAGGAAATTTGAAAACATGGAGGGAGAACCTTTCTTTTTTCCCTTAAAAGTCATTGATCCACTTGGGAAACCATCTCCCAATAGACAGATGCATGAAAAGGAAAATAATTTGATTTGATCTATTTATAAGAAATAATAAAAAAGATATCTAAATTTTAAAACCAGGGATTAAAAAATTCATTGAATAGTTACATTAAAATTTTTAATAAATATGTCATTTAATATGATGGGTAAGAGGAGACATGAGAGCTGGGGAAGGAATCACAGAGGGAAAGATGAGCAAATGGTGAGGAAGATGGTGAGAAACGCTGGCGGACAGAGCAAAGGGGAACTAAAGGAGAGTTGAGAAGGTGTGTGTGGGTAGGGGAGAAGGCAAATGAGAGGAGCACAGTAGAGCAGAGAAAACAAATATTTAAAAGTAGAGCAGCGAGACCGAAAATGAGAAGAAAGCATTGTGAGAGGCAGGGAGAGGAGATGAAGATAGAAAAACAAAAGAACATTTTGGGATCTGAGATGTGTGTTTGATTTGAGTCCCTCTATTGTTTACTTGGACAGCAGGAAAAACCACCACATCGTTCTCACAGCCCAGCATATGAGATCTCTTTTTTCCCACGACTGGTGCCACTTGACCCCTCAGCTACTTATTCCTAACAGCTGTGGCCTATCTCACCCACGCTGACTCTTGTCAGATTCAGTTCACACAGTGTTCCATTTCTCCTGTCTTTTCCCTCCTATACCAGGGTACTCTCTAATACTAGCTTTTCTCTCTATGTGAGGTATTGCCTTCCTGCTATAAGGACCTGGAGTCCTTGCTTACACCCTGAACCAAAATGCTAATGTGAAGTGTGAGGCTCTGAGGCCAGACCCCACCCTCCTGATGGTCTGCCGCTGGCAGGACAGCCATCTATCCTCTCCTTGCAGACAGTCTACACTCCACATTTAGTATATTTTTACTAACTTCCTTGGTTGGATTGTCTTCTTTTGGTTACCAGATAACTGGGTCGTGGCAATGCCGTTAAATATGCCAATCTTTCCTTTGCAATATTAGACATTTCTCTGCCTTGAGATAGCTTACTTTTTTAAAACAAATGTCAAAGGGGAATGAAAATTTAAGTTTAAGTAGACTTCTCCATGGGAGTCTGAAAATGGTGATTGTGATGAAACAACTTGGGTGTCAGAAATGTAACTGAGAAAACGCAAAGGTGCCATCAACTTCCTAGTTTGATATTCAAAGGATACCAGGATACCTTATCTTTGTTCTTTGGGAAATTAGGGCTCACTCATTCCAAAATACATAGAAGTTTTACTTGGAAGTAATATTACATGCTCCTTGATAGAGATTGCATTGAAATAAATAGATTATGACCTGAAGTTGTCCCACTTCCAATTTGTAAGCACAAATGAAAAGCTGGGGACAATTAAATTTCCTTCCCAGTTAAAAATTTTTCTTTCATCTTCAACCTACTGCCTTATAATTTTTTTCTATAGTGACTATTGATTGCAGCATTTTTCTTTGTTTCAAATTTAGGTGGAAGGTAGTGGGAAGAGAAGGTTTAGAATTTTACTGTGATGTAGTTTAAATGATGTAAAGCAGTTTCCAATTTGTTTCTGAAACTTTCCTTACTTTATGCATCCTGTCACTCATGAGCATGTTCTGATTTACCTTGCAGAAAGCAAACAGTCAGCATTACTCCTGGTCTGTAGGGAAGAAACAAAAACAAAGCAAACAGTGTCTTAAAAATACTTGACAAAACTTAAACCCATTGCCTGAATCTACACAATCATACTATAATGGAGGGAGAGGGAAAGTCATGTTGGGTGAAGCATCATTTCACAATTTAAGTTGCTGAGTGTGTGGCCTGGACAGGTCTACATGATGACTCCAAACTGGGGCCACATATAGCCCCGTGGCAAACTTCTCTCAATTTGTCATTTGTTCTAACCATGTTTCTTCAGCAAATTTGTTATCTGTCCTTTAATATTTGCTGACAAAGTTGCTTCTGGTTTGATATAATATTATTTTGTGGATGTTGCTAAGACTTATTATTTTTCAGGAAGGATAATTACCACATCTATGGTACATGCCTTTTAAAATATGTAGTGGAAAATATCCAAAGGAACACATAAACATTCCCTAATGTTCAGTTGTTTTTTTTTTAAGTGTAGTCATGCACTGTGTAATGACATTTCTGTTAATAACAAACTGCATATATGACAGTAGTCTGTATATAGAGCCTAAGTGTGCAGTTGGTTATAACTTTTAGGATTGTCATGGTCACAAATATTGAAATCACCCACTGACACAGTTCTCAGAATGTATCCTTATCATGCATCACTGTTAGATTTTGTTCCGACTTTATTTTTTATATTTATTTATCTATGCTTACTAGAGCTAGGATGTAGGCCAGAGGTGTGGGAGCGGTGAGAAGATTCATCAGAGACAGAGTGGGGAGCAGAACAGCAGATCTACTGAAGTACACTGCTGATGGGAGCAGCGGGTCAGACAGGAGAGGTCTGCTGTGCCATGTGGGTTAGCTCCCTGGCTGGGGATCAGACTCGTGCTGCAGTGGCTGCTGATAGCCTCACAGTGCTGAGACTTAACCCCTTGTGCCACCAGGGAGGTCCTTTGTTCCTACTTTAAAAATGAGGAAATGGAAGCCCGTAGTTTTCTAATTCTGCTAAACAAATTATCAGACGCACTTATTGGCTTAGATCATCTCATACATTTATCATCATATTTACATGGTCAACAGTCACAATGTGGCTTAGCTAGGTCCTCATCTCAGTGTTTCACAAGCCGTTGTCACCACGTCAGCTGGGTCTGAAGTCTTGTCTGAGATTGGGCTGTCCTCTTCCTACCTCATCTGGTTGGTGATAGAATCAGTTGTCCTGTAGCTGAAGGCTTGTGTCTTTTTCAAAGCTAGCAGTAGAGGTTCTTTTGATGAACTAGTGTCAATTGATTAGGAACTTCAATTCCATGTGCAAAATTTCTTGACTATTGCCACATTCTATTGGTTAGAACCAAATCCACAGGTTTTATGGTTAGGATCAAACACTGAATTAAAGGGATTATGTAAGCCTGTGGTTCATTGCAGATC